>CM044561.2:500105-670105 GCA_024416835.2 Perccottus glenii
TTAGAACACTCCTGCACCAAACTAGCCTTTAGTTTGAGCAGCTGGCGCGTCAGTCTGCTACGCTCTGTTGGAGGCATATACAGGAATAAAATCTCTAATTGCAGACCAGATAGTGACTTATTCTGAGCACAATGGCAATGTTGTACTACGGTATGTACCTTGACACCAGTGATGAAATTTATAAAAAGCTTTAAGCAGAGAGCAGTGAGACGCCAGAGGCAGAGTGATGTGTCTAGTGCTTTAGAATCTGAGTCATCATACAGCAGTGAGTTCAAGTGGGAAGGAAAAGAGGATGAGAAAGACAGTGCACAGTGGATTTTTTAATTTAGTTAGTTTGCTATGTCAGGAAAAAGTATTTTTTTTTTCAAAATCTCTGCAAATTGACCAAAAATAATGGCAAATTTAGCACAAAATTATATGCCATAAATGAGTCTAATCAGAGGTCTGTTAGGGTAAAGGATTGGACTTGGAAATTGGATGTAAGAAAGTAATTAAGAAATGTTTTGGTTCATTTCAAAATAAAAGCACTGGCTGTGTGTATGCATAAAGGGATTCTCAGGCCAACCCAAATCCTTTTTTACTATGTTAACAAATATAAAGTGGGCGGTGACAAGACCTATCGGAGACTTTAGAGACTAAATCAAGACCAATCAAGGATGGGACATTTCTACATTTAAGAGACATAATGGTCTAGAACAAACAAATCAGTCACAAATGATTCAAATGAATAAATCTGTTGCAAATGCAAACACTGGCAGGTAATGTAATCAAAACAACCTGCATTCACACAAATGTGCTCTGTTGTTGCAAAGCATGTAGTCAGGCCAGTAGGTGCATAGAGAACTTCACTGTCGCTAATGCTACTGTCCTTTAACACAAAAAAAAGTAATGTAGGAGGTCTACTCCAAATATTATATGTTTTTTTTCCCTTAAGTGTTCTGGAACAACAGTGAAGAAAATGTGTTTTTGAAGCACAAAAACACAATACTTTGCCAATATTGTTGTGCTAGCTCAATGTAGCCAACAATATCTTTCTGGTACCCAACAGGAGCAACATCATGTTCACTGAGGACACCATATTCAGAGCTTACACAACACATTGGGCGGTGTTCTAAAATAAAACTGCCTGAAAAGCTTCTGGTTTTGTCCTTGTGTAAACAAATACACAACAGATTCAAACTGGTTCTCAATATTGTCACAACTCCATTTTAAGGAAGCTTAATTTAATAAGCTATAAAAGGCATAATGCTACAAAAACTCTAACTTTGTCTAAGGCATATGTGAGTCATAACTGGTGGAAATGTAACATTGATATACTGTATTTACTTTAGAAGAATGGGTTGATTTGTCAGGACAAAACCAACTTTTCAAAAGGAAAAATAAAGACTGGTAAAAGCACGTGTTAAAAAGCTTTGGTCATCTTGTGAAGTGTGTTGCTGTGACAGTGTGTGAAAAAAGACAGAGTTAAAGAGAGGAGACAGAGAGATAACTACATGGAAAGTGAAGACTGCTCTTGGGAGAGCTCTCTTTCTCCCTCCAAGGAGAGGGCGGCCGTCTGAAGAGGTTATTTATTTTTCATCTGGAGATGGAAACTGAAGAGCAGTGGGGAGAGCCTCAGTGGAATTACTGACTGGAGATGTACCCTCCTGGGGCTACTGTCTCCCTCTCCCCTTTTTCTCCCACTTGCGCTCACTTCCCATCTCCCACCTTTCTGATCTCCACCAGAGAGCTGCCACTGTCTCTCTGGGAGAAGGAGGGGGAGGGGGGGAAGACTTGCTTCTCATTCGTAATGCCATTTTTGCCTGCCTCACAGTCAAACCCTATTCATCCCACACCACTGTGGTCTGCTCAGCTGCACCAGATCCGAGCTGAGCCGACTTGTTCTGCGAGCTCCTCCCAGACTTATCTATCTCTACGTGGGTAGCATAGCTTCTTATCCCAGCCCTCCTCATTAACAGCATTCCCATCACACTCCAGAGTCATTAAAAGAGCCACTTGTCCTCCCCCATCCCCTCTGGTGTTTTCCTTTCATCATTCTATTTCTCTGTTCGAATGAAGCGGCTGCTTGAATGTCTTGGCTGACACCTTTACTCCACCAGGACCAGAGTGAATTATTGGGAGGCAGAGAAGTCTGCTCTATAAGCTTTGCAAAGCTCCCTCTCTATAGCCCGCTCCTGGTGTACGTATGTTGTTATGGTAGTGCATGAAAGTCTGCCTTTCTACTCTCGATTTCTCTTAATGAACAAAGGTGTCAAATGCATCCTTACTTCAGGTCATTTGGGAGGTTCCCCGTTGGTGCAAAAAGTCAAGATGCTAAAAATAAGAGTGCTGCAGAAAGTATGCAAGGGAGTTCATAGTTACAGACCAACGTGAGGCAATCCCTTCCCTTTTATGGCATCCAGGGAGGGACTCTGGCCTGGTGTCAGTACGCGTTTTATCCGGGCACATAATTAAGATGACATTGTTGCTCCAGTAAAGTGCTTCTCGGCAGCAAAGCTTCTTTAAGAATTCTCACCTGCAGTGCAAAAAACAGGAGTGTGCCATCTGAACATCCTTCTTTTCCCCTCCAGAGCTTACGGCTGCAACACCTTGCTTTTAGTTTTAAAATGTGTATAATAAAAATACATTTCTGTACAGAGAGGAAATCAGTGCTGGAGATAATAGGACCTGCTGCAGGAGTAGAGTTGACTTTGTATAGAGGTGCACTCTTTATTATTCCTCAAATAGAAACAAACCCAGCCTCTGCTAATCTCCCTCACAGAAAATAGACTCCGCTTTCACTTCTTCTCAAAGCCACCAGCTAACAATGACTGTAGAAATCAAATTTGCACCCCCACACGATAACCTTATTTCCTTTCTCTTCATCTGCTCGTCCCTTCATCTCACATTCTTGTTCTTCCCTCTACTATCTTTTCTGCATTTCAGCCGCCACCTAGTCCAACAGCCACAGAATGCTGATGCAAGACTAAACCTGCAGCAATTAGACTCTAAAGTGCACTTGATTTTTTTTTTTTTTTGTCTTCCCCCTCATGCTAAATTAAATTAAGCTATAAATAAAAGTGGCATGGAAAGGCAATGAACTTTAATTATCAAGACTGAACCTCTGCATGGGTCATTGCTTAGTGTGTACTTTCACAACGTTCATGCGGTGTCAGAGGGGCAAAGCTGTAGATTTGACAAAATTGGACCAAACTGTAGGGCTGCAAGAAAAAAAAAAAGAAAACTAACAATGGTAGAACAGAGCGGGTGTGAAGTAGATTTGTCATTTCACTGTAAAAGGAAGGCGATCCACAGACATCTTAAACATAGACACCGGAGTCATTCTGTTCACTGTGAACCGGCATGTTTTAGCGAGTTAAGTTTGCGCCATGACTGTATTATTAGTCCTGGATGCCAGTTAGTCATGGCCACTGTTGTTTTTGCTCATCAGTTTCTCCAGCATTCAAAAAAATAAAAAAAATAAACTTTCACTACAGCCTCCACACATGTTGTCTTCTTTGTTACTCACTGTCACATTCTGCGTGATTGGTTCTGACCAATGGGCTCAAAGGTGGAATAGAACAGTGTTATAAAAATGTAATGTTTTTCAGGCCCTTGAGAGAAAAAAAATAGGATGTGAAATTAGGTAATCAACAATAGAAGAAAAGGTTAAAGCAAACTAGACTTAGTTTTCAAGGTGAAGACGTTTCATCGCTTAATTCCAAGAGAGTATTTCAATTCTGGCATCAACTGGTAAGAGAGCTGAGCTTACATATATCTATGAAAACCTAAATCAAAACAGTTTCACTCCAGGAAGACAACAATGACTAAATGGAACAGTGACACTAACAACTCACCTGAGCCTTTAATGACACTCACATCAGGAGTCACACTGTCCTTTCATACGTAGCTAATGACTATGAGACCAGAACAGCCTGGTCCAATCAGGGTTAGTTTCAGGTTAAACCCCTCGCTCTAGAGATACTGTATAAGCTCAGCTCTTGTATCAGTTGAACTCAGAATTATAAAAGTATCTTTTGGAAGTTGTAGATGCCCTGTCAGCAGAAACCTTTTGAGCCCTCTCAGATGATTTCTTACACAGAACCATCCTGAAGTGTTTTAATAGAAAGCATTTGCACTTAGAGGTGATAAGATGAACCACCTGCCAGTAACCTATCATAAGGTCATTTGTACATTGGTAACAATAAAGTGTTTACTTTGTCATCAATCCAAACTCTGTGCAAGGTAATGTTAGCAGTAAACCAGGCACTCTACTAGGAAAAACCTCTGTAGGCTACATGGGATTCAATTTTTTGTTGCAATTCTATGAGTGACCTTTGGTGGAATTAGTGACAGGGCAGTAGATGCTGTCTTATATCCAGTTCTTATAATCCATTAATGGCTAGCGCTAGAGATCACAGATTTGGACCCCTTTTCTTGCTGTTATATGTTAATGTTAGTTTAATGTATGTTAAATGAGGGATCCTTCTTGGTGCTTGCTAAATTAGTTACCTCTTCAAAAAAATACTATAAGTGTGGCATCAAACAGTGAATCATAGCAATAGCCACAGCCTCAATATTTCCTCTGGTGTTTATACTAGCATTCATTCAATTGTAAAACTCCTAACACTATTAATGTTGAAGAATATGGAATAATTTAGCTGTGAGGAACTTCATCAGATGAAATTTGGAAACTGGGTAGTACACTGTCTGTTGCCTTATTATTTAGTGTCTTTCACAAGAAAAAAGCAAAGTGAAAGAAGGAGCAAGTGTATATCAACAATGCTGATGTAAAATATCCTGACGCATAAAGATTTTAATTCAATATTTTTTGGTAATTGTGTAGATCACAGAAGACAAAGTTTGAACTGGTTTAGGTTTTGTGAGCGTGTGAAATAAATAAATATCCCATTGAAATCAGATCATAGACTAACGTGTTGGAACAATGTAGCTTGTCACACATGTTAAAAGTCTTTGTATTGCTTTGTTTCCTGTTTTCATTTTATGTTCTTATTTTTCTGATGTTTTCCACACTGTACAGACTAGATCAAACCGCTTTGATAATTTGGCGGAGAACACTGGAGACGCTGTGGGAAACAAATTAAACATGATAACTAACACTGTGTTCCCCCCAAGTGGATTGGATAGATGGGGTATGTGTGTGCTTGTGCTTGGGAGCGAGACGCAGAGACAGACGCGTAGCAACACAGCAGCTGTGATCAGCCCCTCGGTGCAGTTCGGGGGAAGGATTGCCAGGTCAGATGGCCATGGCTCTGCATGACCTCAGGAAAACTGGGCGGCTATTTGTCACTGTTTTAGCTTTCTCATACAAGACCACACAATAACTTGGATTAATAGTTAAAAAACAGAAACGTATCACCAACTCAAATCAGTTAGGGCAACCAATTGCCTCAAATCATCTAAGTATTTTATATCAAACTATTGTTTGTGTTGTGCACGTGGCAAAGTGGTTATTGCTACGGCCTTTCTGTGAGGAGTCTGCATGTCCTCTCAGTGTTACCGTGGGTTCTCTCCAGGTACTCCAGCATCCTCCCACCATCCAAAGAGATACATACGTATAGGTCAATTGACAAATCTGAAGTATACCTAGTGAATGAATGTGACAGTGAATGGTTGTCTGTCAAGTGTCAGCCCTGTGACTAACTGGCCATTGTCCAGGGTGTACCCCGCCTAAGGCCCAAAGCTGCTGGGGTAGGCTCCAGTCACCCGCGACCCCTAACAGGACGGAACGGAAGAAAATGAATGAATGAAAAAACTAAATAAATGAATGAATATTTAAGTATATATTTTATATTAACATGTGGGAAATATTAGCTATATATTGTATTAGCGAGATGTAAATTATTTGGATTATTGTTTGGGGAGACGTGTTTTAATCCATTAGATGATGCCTAAAAGTATATGATCACATAAGTATTAATTCACTTGCAGTCTTCAAAACAGCTTTGTGTAAATAATTTGGGCAAAGCTGTAAATAGTAACAGATAATATTCTGTATGGAACAGTGAGCTTTTCACATGTCTCTGTATTTCTTTTGTTCCCATTAAGATTTTTGGAAAAGTAAGTCAATTTTGACACAGCCAAAATTTAGTTTCAGTACACAGATAAAAACAAAAAAATGTGTTAGACCAATATGAATTTTTAAGCCGATATCCAATATTTATCTTGCTGTTGTGGCTTCTCGGAATGACTTTAACATCCTTGAATAACTTCCATTACATACATTGCATATTGCAATCCGACTGTCTTCTTTTGACACTGTAACAAACATCCGGACAGCAGACGAGGTGACACCTTCAGCATTAAACCTACAAGCTTTCGCACTGCATTGGCAAAGTACGCATGCCTGTAATGGAGCGCTTCAGCCGCCCTTTTCAAGTGCTCTACAGTGTCACAGGCACACAAATAACTACTTGACAGAATATAATATTAGACATATTTTCATCATCGGGCCAATGAATTAAAAAAAAACATAAAATACATTAAACTTAAAAAACATACAAATTAAACAAGGAGGGGGAAGAGAAAAAAAGTGGCCATAAGCCTATTGATACAAGTTGATAAGTGTTTATAATCCTTGTTCATGACTTTGCATTACACATATTGACAAAAAATGAAGTTTAGAAGTGTAGGCTACAGGTGTGTAGTACTGGACAAGATCTTAGATGTTGGATCGTTTGGAACATCTCTTGTTTTAATTTAGTAAAGTAAAATACACATCCATCATTAACACGCTTCCATAAACATATATATAAAGTAAAAGCAAAAGAGACTCAGTCACTTTCTATTCCCCTGGATGGATGTAGGATTATATAGCATGTCATTTTCTGAAAGGCTGAAAAAAACGCATAATTGATCTCACATGGCGATTGGATCAAAGCTTTTTAAGATTTGCCAGATTTAAAGAAAAGTGATTGGTAGTTATCCTGTTTAAAACACAACTGGAAAACCATTCAGACAAACTCAACTACAAAAATAATCTTTAACAAATTTTAAGACAATAGGGTAAGGCAGGATCTCCATTTTGGGGCACATGCATCCTAGTCCATAGGTTTTAAAGGATGCTCTGTCTATAATATTTGTATGGCATCAATCCTTGAGCTGGACCCTATCAAAACCATGACATCTGAGATATTGTACACCATTGCAAGGAAGTGTACAAGACCACTTAGTAAGATCCATTCAGAGCATACCTAGAATAACATATTTTCATCAGAGAAATAGTTTTGTCTTTACGTCTACCTACACAAACATCTGTTTCTAAATATTGTTCTCTGAAACCAAAAACTGTTGATGACATGAGTTGATGTCAATTTTCATTCCACTCCACACAAATCAAATGTGCTGGATCAAAATCCGAATGAAATCAATTTGTAGAAACCTGTTTAATAACAAAGTTAGGGACCAGTTTTCTAGTAATTCATGTAGAGGGTGTTATAAGTTGCTTCTAAAACATACCACCTCTGATTTCCTTGTCAAAATAAGCCTGTTATACAATTGAATTCTGGTGACTCATTATTCGTTGGTGTCATCTCTCAGCGGTTTACATAACCAGGGATTTAATAATAGGACAAGTGTGGAGTTGTCCTCCCACAATACTACTGGTGCTCCCTGACCAAGAAACACTACTCAGGTTTGTAGCTCTATTTTGAGAGACAAGAAAGAAGAGAGGGAAACTAAATGAAGCGAGGAAGTACATTTCTCCTGCCACATGCCTGCCGTTCACCCTGCAGAGGCATTCTTAGCCTCTGTGGTTTTACAGATGCACAAATGTCTCCGGGGCTTGGACATTTAATTCGGCCTTGAAAAAAAAACATCGATCAAAAACAGACATAGTGCACAGCTTTGTTTTAAATCTGCTCACGAGACACGCTGCTGGTTCACTTGTGAACTTTCGTACCTTTTTATGGCTGCTGCCAGAGCATTCAACCTATAAGCTGCACACAAAAGTTGCTGAGGGAGATGTGTTGTATAAGATGTTGTGCAGTGATAAAAATAAAGTATAGTTAAACATGATGTTGCACATCAGAAAGTACTGTTTTCAATATTCTTCAAAAAGAGATATTTAGCTTCATTGAACCAATTAGAAGCCATTTTAGTTCCAATAGTTCTTATTCCTGCACCTGCCCAGAAAGGACAAACTAAGCACTCCTGGAGAAAAAAGCATTTTGAACACATGTTCTTGCAAGAGAGTTAGGGCACTTAGATAGTATATTTTATTTAAATACATCTTAAATGGAAATTCTCTAGTGTCCCAGCAGGTCATCATAGCTGTTCACTTGCTTGGCGCAATACAAGATGGATTTACCCGAGTTTGGAAACTCCCAAATCTCGCGAGAATCCCGCTGCAGCACAAGGTTAACAAATGACTGCCTCTGCTTAAATAATTCTAAAGTAACTAAACCTAAAAAGCCATTCACAAAGTTAGCATGCTGTGGATATGGTAGCGAATAGAGGAAGGGCTCTAGTACTGTCAGGTTATTTTCCAAATGTCTGTTTTTCTCTCACAATTATTTCAGCATTTGAAAATTTTGCATGATTCTTTATTTTGAACAAAATTAGAAAGGAGTAAATGACAGCATTGTGGCTGAAGAAGCACAAAAGACTGACTGAGGGGCATGCTCAGCTGGCAGACATTTGACTTGAGCTGTAGTGTGTGTGTGTGTTTGAGAGAGATGCTCTGTGTTAGCAGTCTCATCACATCACTGTTTGCAACCACACTGATGAAGAGAGTGGTCACGCTGGCTCAACTGGACACTAAACGCCTACTGGAAAGCAGTGATTTTTTTTTTAATATGGTAGACTTTTTCCGCTGATCCACTGCGGTTTTAATTGTTTTATTGGTGGCTGAATGTGTAGGCTCTATTGGCTAATGTCCACAGTATGCCCATATGTGATTATCCGTGGGTAGACATATGTAATCAGTTCTTTGCAAGTGTTCATGTGCACGTTCATGTGAATAAGGGAATTACGTGTCAGTATGTTGTATGTTGTGTATGTGTGGGGGCGTTTTATTTATCTCTCTCTATTTGAGGATACGTTCCTTGGAGAGTCTCAAAGCACATTCTATTGTAAACCCCAAGCAACTGTGGGACTGTGAGGAGCCAAAGCCATCCATCAGAGCGGGACATATTTCCTATATGCAAACAAATGAACTGGAGCACTAGCCTCCCGACGGGACGACACACAATAGAGGAAAATAGGGTGCAAACATGTCAGAAGAGGTTAAGAAACACCTCGGAATAAGATGAAAATTAGAAAGGACTTTGATACTATGGCAGTAAAGGACATGCATACATGAGGTTAAGAGGAACTATAGGTCAAGTAAATTAACTTAGTGAAAATGAAAAGTGACAATCCGGTACAATGTATCCTTAAAAAGACAAAAGACTCAGGCTGTTTTGTGTCACTTAAATGGCACTGCGCTGCTGTCATCCTCTAGGAATGATTAACCCAGAAGGCTTAATATAGAAAGAGTGGGAAAAAAATAGATGGAAGTGAGGGATATGAGGAGGAGAGAGGAGGAGATAAAGGACATCATTATATCCTGCAGGGAGTCTACACTTTACCTCGGAACATCAAACCATGTTCGCCGTCGTTTAGGAATCTGTCTGCTAATTAATCAAGTGCCGTAGCGGTCAGAATCAGTCAGAATCAGTCCGAATCAGTCAGAATAAGTCAGAATCAGTCAGAAGCGGCAAAGTATGGCACGTTTGCTTGTGTCTTGGTGTGTCACAGTTCTGGTGGGGACATGGCATTTTGTGAGACATATATATATATATATAGGTATTAAAATAAGAAAACTAAAGAGACATAGAGAGTGGACAAGTTTATTGTTTAGACAAGAGGGCAAACAGGTTTCAGTGATGCAACGAGAGCATGAAGGAAGTCATTAGCATATATTTAATGACATAGCCATCCAGTCAAAATATATAATTATTATGGATTTTCAAATAATTCATAAAAAAACTGATTGTCTTGAATTTCAAACAATGTCAGATATTTTCTGCAGAATATATATTTAATAGATTTAAAATTTTGATTGTGACTATATAAGATGCCTGACCAAAATGTCAGTTACAAAAATTTCACAGTGTGCACTGGAATGATGCTACATGTTTAATCTGTCATAGCAATAGCACCTGTACTTCATCTTGATCACCATCAATGTTTAAAAAGTAAATTAGAAAAACAGTGAAAAAAATAATGACAAAATGCATAAAGAAATGCTTAAGTGAACATTTGTAAAGGCTGCCATACAGACAGGCACTTAGTCACTGACTACTGTATGAGCAGCTAAATTTAGCCTTTCCATAAAATGTCTGTTCCTCCTTCCCTAACTGCCACTATGAGCTTGTTAGCCTCCTAATTCAAAGTGATGCACAATTTATCTACAGATTCCAGTAAAGTATATAATCTACTAAGTCAGAGTGAGTGCAGTATTCATTATGCTGATAATGATCTCTGGAGTGGTGATATGACTGTGATTGGAGATGGATTGACTGCGTTGCCACCAGGGCAAGTAATCATGTCTGCTGCTATTCTGGCTAATTGTGACACGGCGGCGGCAGCAGGGGTGGGCTGGGTTAGCATCCGACACAGAACACCAGCCAAGCCTGCTAACTCGCACACAGCCATCAGCGCTAATCTCCTGCTATGTGCTAACAATAGTGCTGATGTGCTTGCTTTCTGGAAAAGCTTTGCTCTCTTTCCTCTCCCACCCCCTCGAGCCTGTCTTGTTTGTGTGATGCCCCATGCAGCCAGCCGGTCTTTAGCTTTTCCCATTACTGAGGGAACAGTAAAGCTGAAATCAGCTGGGGTATTGTAGCTCACGCCGGAAAAGGCTGTGTGATTGAAAGTGCACAGGTTACGGGATTCAGCATCACACAAGCTGCGGAATGTGAAGAATGTGGATAAACAGTTCCCTAAACCAATTACTTTGCACAGTGCGTAGAGATTAGTGCAAAAGGAAGCAGGATGGTGGAGATGGGAGATGAAGATACAGTGCTTAGTGTTAAACAGAGTGGAGGCGATGAGAATTAGAAAAGTGAGTCAAGGCAGAAAATTGTCTGTAAAGTATGAAAACACAGAAAAAGAAATAAAACTGTTAAAAATGTGTTTGGCGTTGTGCATTTACTGATGTGAAAATGGGGAAGTGGGAAAACAGTATTTGGACCTTACTATATTAATTGTCTACTACATTTTCTTCATTCTACAACCACAGACCTAATGTCTCCACTATAATTACAAACAGTAGAATACTAGCTTTCAATCAAAGCAGTCAAATGTTAAAATTGAATTGTCCATCAATTAAATTTTTAATCCACTAAATAATTCTCTTTTACATTTGCGCACATGCCCAGTTTGCCTTGGAACACTTCTCACAGTCTCACAGGCAAGAACTACAGTATTTCTAGTCTGTCTATTTTATCCAAGAATTTTTTTTTTTTCACATTTCCACTCTCACAACAATTACTTTATTTCACAATTGTAAGTATATATGTTTTTGCACAATTTGTTAGGTCTTTAAATCGTGTAACACTCCAGAGCACTGAGCTTAAAACATGGTAAATTACATTGGACCTCAGCTGCACTGCGGCGGGAAGGACTCCCCGAGCTATGTCAAAGTGTAATCCTTGATTTTTGCACACTCCCTCAAGATTTCCTTATTTGTCTCTCGGCATTTTCTCCTTCTGCACCTTTTGATTGTTCAACAACAACTAAAATGTGGGTAATGTCCCAAGATAGAGTAACCCTATTTTACATTTTACAAACAGCAACCTCAAATTTCTTGGTTTACTGCAGAGTGGCGAGGCAAGAGGATCATTATGCCAGTCACTCACTTGATTAGGTATAGGAAAAAGATTTCTAATCCCACTAAGCTGAATGACAACCAAAGACACTGATAGCAGGACAGCAATGTCACACATGACAGTGTTAGAAGGCATCTGGAAAGTGGGCATTAACTTGCAGTACGAGCTCATGAACAGGTCTGACATACTGAAATCCACAGCCTACATGCAGGACTGTGGTTTTCTCGGCCCGCTCCCAATTTTCAAGGTGAGACTAGTACTTTAACTCAATGGGTTATACATTAACCAATGAAAAAAGTGATGGTTTTTCAGAGCTGTCAAAAGATTATTGGAAAACAGAAGTACCTAAAAGTAAGTTTCTCAGTAAGTCAGTGATTACTTTACTTTACCGTTTAGAACATATTTTTAATGTTATAAGATGGGAATTTAATATAAATTTAGAATTATTTATGTTTGACACCAAAAAATTCATGTATTTAAAAAATTAAGTGTGAAAAGAAGTGTAGTTTAGTTATTTTAATGTAAACTTTGCTGGCCATAAGAGCAATGTGTACATAGTAAGTATAGTAAAATACCATTTTACCATAATACTCATAGACTGATAAAGTTCTTCTATTCCACAGTAAAACCTTCAGATTGTAGTGTACTAGACGATCCATTTATGCTAAGAGTGTTCTAGCATGGCTCCATCAATTAATTTGGATTAAGGTCTACTTTGCAGATGAGTCTAATCACGTTGATGCTCAGACAAATGAGAACAAAAATGGCAGAAGATTTGTCCTCCTATTTCTGCACAGAGAACACTAGATCTCCCCTAAGTCAGTGAATCGCCTTTTCTCCACCGTGATGAAATCCTAGTCATGTTAAATAAGCGGATAGAGCCTCTTACTGCAGCTTTTCTCCCGGCCCCAACACTTTCCTGTTAGGCCAGACATCTATTCCGGTTTATTTGCATTTGTGACATCTGCAAGCACACTTTTTATACTTGCTGTCTAATTTATATGACTTATACAGCTCATTTAGAGATTGATAGCTGTCATTCCTAACTGGCTATAATGAATCTCTGATCACTGCACAAAATGTGCCATGGCTGATCTGACTTTGTGCCAGATATTCCACAAAGCCACTTTTATTCTTCATTAAAGTCTTACTTGCATTTGTAACATAGGAGCTGGCATAACAGATTTTTCTGCATAATTTTACTCCATGCAAGGATTTGCAATTAAAGTTCTTTCTTCAAAACTGAAATGAACTGGAAAACTCTCAAGCGTGGGAGTTCAAAGCACAGTGATTGTCCTAAATTTATGACGATAAGGAAATTATGTGGCAGCACTTCTACCATCAATGACCTGGATGTTAACACGCAGTTGCCCTTCAAAACACCTCGCCTCATCAGTTAGCCATCTCTGTCTTTTGTGATCTGACTTGTCCACAATACAAAGAACATATCACTATTCTGCTTATTTTGGTTTAACCATCTTTTAGCCGTAAGGGACACCTCACATTTCCAATGACCTCTTTAAACGTGAAGCTACATTACAATTCAGGCACAGCAAGAAGAAATAGCAAAGCACAATTGTGCCTTAAAGCGGAGAAATATGCAGCATGATGGCCAGGACATGATAGGGCATTTACAGAATAAAGAACACCTAGCGATGAAGCTAATAAATACAGAAAGAATCTCATCGCCGCTTTAATGCTAAGATTAGTGTTATGCAAATAAGAGGGAAGCAGCAGGGGGATGAAGAGCAAGCATGGCACGCCAGTTACCGTAGGGGTCCCACCTGTTTTATGAGACACACATGGAGCGCTTTAACCTGTCCACAAAGCACTGAGGATGACATCCTTGTGATACAGCCATACAAAAGCATACTTGGCTGTTTACCTACGAAATATGCCAAGTAGACGTAAATATTAGACGTACATATTCTTTATTATTTGGCATAGGATGGAAGCATCAGAACAAGGCTGCTTTTTAGAAACACAAAAGGGTACACTGAAGTGGATCGGTGCAATAACATAACCCTCATAAAACATGACGTACTCCCACAGAAAAAAATGGCAACCCTCGAAGCTCATGAATATTACAATGAGTTCGATGTGGGTCATTAATATGACACCGTCTTTACACTGGAGCCCAATTAGCAGTCAACATAAAGCGCGGTATGTTCCCCCGTTACTATACATAATCACTATATCACAGCAGCACACTTCAAAGCAGGCCAGCTACAAACATTAAACCTCACGTAGGATACAAGGCATATCAAGGACTTTTCTATAGATAGCACCACATGAAGGTTGCAGCAGCTTGTTAATATTTACTCGACATTACATATAAATTCATGAGCACATGACCCACTTGGAATACAATAGTTATGTAATAAAATATACTGTATCTCCACCTAGACAGCTCTCTCGTTGAATGATTACTTTAAAAAAAATTTCCGCATGGGAGGGGCCTGGGGGGCACAAGACGTGGAACACCCTGGACACTCAGCAGTTAATCGTTGACATTTTGGGGCAAACAACAATTCAAGCAGTGTGATCACTTAAGGAAAAGAAAAGAAACCCAAATAATACTTCAGCACCAAAGTCAGCGCTTGAGTCTGGTGTGCAGTATAAAACCTTGACTCTAGATTTTGTCCTTTGTTCAGTAGGTCCCTTTAGCCTTGTTTTTACTGGAGTGGTAGCGTACGGGTCGGGTTAGTATGGGACATTTTCATTGCCAAAAAGAGTACAAAGTATGCCATAAAAGCATAACTTTGTAACTACACTACCTCGCTAACCCCTTAGCCTTTGCTTCTGTGTGTGTAGTCAGCTTTCCAAAAGGTGGAGCTAAAGGTTGTAATTAAACATAAAACATTAAACATATGACATAAAAGTGTTAAAGAATTGAATATTCACAAAGGTTTGAAAAAAAAATCAATTTTACAAGGAAGTGAATAATAACAAGTTTGGGTGGTAAAGGAAACGAGAGGAAACCTATGCAGACAGGGAGAACTTGCAAACAGAAACTTCACACCAAAATACCCTACCCCAGGCTGGGGAATGGGCCCCTGATCGATGTGCAAAGAATCAGAAGTGCAGATTATTCAGCTACAATGCCACTAAATTACCTTGTGTTGTATGTCAATGGGTATAGTTCAAGTACCAGAAAATAAGCTACTGATTCCTCAATAGTTAACAATAGAATCTAACCAGAATTAATCCTTTTTCAAGTAGAGGCTTGAAACGCCAGTCCCTTTTGAGCCAGCACTTCATCCATTACTCATTAATATAAGCATTATTAAAGCAGCAAGCATCTGAGACTTTACCAGTTTTGCACTCAGTGGTTGAACAGTGCACAATTAATATGGAGGTAGATCAATAGAGGATTGAACCCATGTTTCCGCTGTGCTGTTGAGTGTTTTGTCTGCTGCACCCCTCTGTGCTCAAGATTATTTTTTACACTTTTCTATCAACAAAACTTCTTCAAGTTGCAAATTAATTGAATGCTTCTGCAACAATCAATTTTCCAAAATAAACTCAAAGCAAATTAAAAGAAAATTCATTATAAAGACAATGTAACCCCAAACCTGCCTACTATTTAAAAGCTTTGTTCCCCGCTACAGTCAATTATATTTATGCAAACTATATTCATATTTTAAATGATTATACTATATACTATATATCCATTTCTTTCTACAGCAATTATTTAGATTAGGTGTAACTTTTCAGACTGCGACCCACAAAATAAACCCCCTCCCGCATGTACACAAGGTCTATATAAAAACATGCAACCGAACTATATTATGATTTTAGTAATACGAGTGGTGAAAATGTAAAAACTGAACTCACAACTGAACACAGTATGCTGGTACAGGACACAAACGAACACGTCTTATACTATGGCATGTCTTATACTTCCTACTCCTGAAACTGTTGTAAGCTGGCAGCAGGAAAAGTACCTGCTGCATGTGTCACTGTGGTGCTGTGACTGATGTATGACTAACGCTGTCACTCATCTGTCGTAATCACCTCAGGAGCAAAATATTACAAATGACGATGTAATATTTTGGATTTGCATGGTTTATTTTGATATAAACTACAGTTATGACTGCCATATGCTATCTATTTAATCATTTATTATTATTATTTTTTTTTTATGATTTCTGGAAATCATCTTGCGACCCGCTAGGGGGTCCTGACATGATTTCTGGAAATTATCTCGCAACCCACCGAGGGCTCCTGACCCCCACTTTGGAAACTCCCTGCTTTAGATCAATGTAGTCTAGTGAATGTATGTGTGAACAAACCTCCTACGGCCAGTGTTTTAAACATTAGAGAGATGTTTCCGAAGGTGTAACTCTTAACCTGTAATAACTTTACAATAGAAAATGTGACAGGTCAATCAAGATCATTTAAAAACTAGAGTAAACCTTGATTTGACTCACTGATTAAGCACTAAAAGTGGGGGACCATTCACCAGGAAATCCTGCATTAGCCCTTTAATAATGTAATGTTATCCAACTGACATGTATAGATTAGTTTGACACAATATGCCACTGTGCATTTTCCCATCCTGCGCTCTCGCAAATGTAATCACTAACAGGATAAAAAACAGCTTTGAAAGTGTTGCAACTATATTCTTCCCTTAGTGACAGACGAGCTGTGGCCAAATGCAGAAGAGTCTGGCACAGGCCGCGGGAGGCTAGCCACTGGGCTGCACACCCCTCCCCCTTCCATCAGGCATGATTGGCTACCTTTCTAATTCCCCCGCTGACGCTTAGATCCATCATTTTAATTTTGTGTTTTTACTCCTCGGAATTAAAATCACCTGCTGGCATGTATCCAGATTAATGTTTGTCATTGACGGCAAACTCCAAACAGCTGTTGCGTCAAAGATTATTAATTTGACTTATTTAACACTTTTTGTTTTGGTTAAACTTGTCCTCATTTCGACCTTGCTTCCATGGCATTTCAAGAAGCCGCAACGTTTAAACTTTAAGCATGACCTTTACATTGGTTCCATAAAATATAGCTGCTATGCAAGATTGGCTCCATTACAGGAAACAGGAGCGATTAAAATGAACACGTGTTGAGTGCATTCATCTATTGAGATTGGAACAGCTATTTCCTCTTAAATGTCTTTCTTCTTTTTTCTGGTGCAGCAAAGAAAAGGACTGACAGCCGCTGTCACTAGGCCTTGACCTAAGCACAGAAACATACTGGTACCTCGACAGACTCCACGGAGACAACTTGGATTAAATCAAGTGTAAGTCTATCCTTGTCAGATCCAAACTATCATAGTAGGGCAGTGTTGCCTACATGCAGGTGCCAGGATGAATGACACATTAGGGTCAGAGACTAACAGGGGGATTGAATAGGAAGAAAAACACACAGTGGAACTAGACAACTGTTCAGATACGCCCTCTGGTACATGTAATCCTCACATGCATGCACATCTATTCAGGAGTGAAATCTGAATGTAACTGGGAGCAAAACTAAAGACATTTTTGCTTGTTCTGTAAGCTTTAAGTACGTTTATTTAATTCTTGAGTGGTGCTTATCAAAGTAGCCTAAAGCAAAATTATTAATTAAATTTATTAAAGTAAAATGTAATAGAAATGATATCAGAATGTAATAATTTTAATAATATGTGTTTTTTGTGATAAATGAGTGATTTTGGCATGTAAAATGAGCATTGTATAGGGGGAACTATTGCCCTAAAACTGAAGCGGACAGTTCAATCAACATCCTTTTAAGGTCCAGTCTGTAGCTGATTTGTGAGCAGTCTACTTGCAATAGGCAGATCCCTTACAGTCACAGCAGCAGTTGAGCTACAGCATTTCCTTTTGTTTGGCATCAACATTACCCACATTTCAAGATGTGAATCACCGTCTAATGAAACATTCAGCAGCATAAGATTAAAACAATGGTTGTTTGAAAGTAAAGCTACACTGGGTTAAATCTTGGAACAATGAAAAGTATATTGAATCGAAAATGTCGAAAATGAATAATCTTATTCTATTTTCAGGGGTGAACAAAAAGCCATTCATCCGCAAAGACATGGTTTCTATAGGGGTGTGTCGGTCGGCTTTGTCAACATATTGTGTTGTGGGCTTTTGACTGATGACCAAACTCCCACTGAGAAGCTGAGCAGCACTAGCATCTGATTGGGTTTATGAGTTAAAGAGCAGATCTGGGAGACAGACGGCACAGCTCGACCTAAATGTCCACATCCCAGACAGTCTGCACCCCTGGGTGTGCGCTAGGCACCGTGCTATATGTTTGTGTGCATGCTTGTACATATGTGGCAAACAAATTGAAAGAACATTTTAAAATAAAACAAAATGTGATATGCATTACACATACACATTACACATTAAATGTCACATGCACTTGTCTCACAGAATCCACCCCACTGTGATAATCTGTTATTTAATGACTGTGAGGATGGTTTAATTATATTATTTATCCTTCTATGGACAATATCTTCCAAGCAGATATTTCTATAAGAACATATCACTCAAAAAGCAATGATTGTTCCTTGGGCACTGTTAATCATATTTAAGGATGCATTAGATCACTAGCACTATTTCATTCTCAAAACACACATTGGCTGCTTAAAATGCAAAATACTCTAAGAGCCATTGTTTTTTTTGCCCACTTTAAGCTAGGTTCGAAACATTATTTGAGCATTATTTTTCAGCTTTGTATCCAGTGCACTGACTTCACCTCCACAGTGAATCTGCAGTAGCTGTTTTAAAGATGCTAATGCATTCCCTGCTGGTTTTAAAGCCAAACACAGGGTCAAAACTCTGCACTGCACAATGTTTTAATTTTACAGCTCTGTACAATCTTCTCTTTGACCAAGTACATTTATTATCTGTTATTTTCTTTCTTGCCTTAACACAGTGGCTGAATACATTTTGTAGCCTCTCACTCCAACCCACTTAAAGTTTTCTTGTATTTTTATGAGATGGCCTCCGGAAACATTTTGAAAAGTAAGTGGATCGTGGCCAAACGCTTTACCTTCTTTGCTGAAGTGGGAGGGACGTAATCTCTGCAACTTCCCCTGAAGATAAAACCCTCTAATTTGTTATGGACAAAACACAAAAGAAATGCTTTGTTATCCACAAGGAGAAGCACAAACAGGTCAAGTATATCTATTACATCTATGGGCTATTTTCTTTTCATCTTATAAGCAGACTGCAAGTTAAAAGGTAAGCAGTGCACGCTGCACATGTTAAGGTGACTGGATGATACCCTTTGTGGGGTATGATTGACCATTAATGTTGAATTTAAAAAGACTATATGGAATTTTTGTCCATTGACAACCTATTTTAGCAAGCAGCTTGTAAGCTGCTCGGAGCTGCACAAGTCATGGCTTTGTTGCTAAGCGACCATTAAAAAAACAGTCTAAAGGGCATCTCTCCAGTTCAAATGTGTTATTTTTTTTTCTTTTTTACTTGGAGTAATTCCAGGAAAGGGGTGAGCATTTCACCTTAATATTCAATAACAAAACAAAATCATATCCTTATACAGTAGCTCCATATTGTATTCTATCTCATATATTGTCTTTTTTCGTCAAGAATCCAAACTCCACAGGGCACACTTAGGATAAATACAGGCAGGCAGCAAAGATAGCATGCCCCCCTATGCCAGCCCATTAACCTTTTAATTTAGCAGCAAGAATTAATGTGGTTCCAGGGCCAGTCTCACTTTAAACAGACACTGCCCTGATAGCCGCAAGGTACAGACAATGACTCCACACCACTGCAAATGTACAATTGCGTCTTACTGCGAGCATCTTCATACAGGAATTTGTTTGTAAGTGCATACACAGCCTCTCAAGTGAGCTGTTACTAATACTGCCATCACATCAGTCCAACCTCGGGTGCTGTGACTCCAGTTTTAGCAGCATCTGACATTCCACTGAGGTCAAGAAAGGCGGGGCTGCGGCAGAAGGGAAAGCAAGGAAGTTGAAGAGACAGCGTCATAATGACTGGCAAGGTGTGTGATATAAGGCAGCTGGTGAGTAATGGCGCATCCCAAAATCCAGGTCAGTGCTTTTAGATTAGTGCTTTTTTTATAAAAGAAGCTAAAAGGAAGAAGATGTAGAATCCCACTTTGGCTGTGACTTACAAAAACGAATCACACCAGCTTTAAATGTCTATACCCGATTCCTTTCAAGATGGAGAAAAAACATTGAGGGGAGGAACATGGGAATAAGCAATGCTCCCTGGCCTCTGGAATGACAGAATAGCACTTTTATGATGTCTTCCAGATTATTCCCCGAGATGGATGGGCTGAGCAGGAACACCAATTGATTAATCCATCGACTGGTGGAATGCTCTCGGGTCGTCTCGCTGCTCAGCTGTTCTTTCCCTGGACATAGCATTCAGACAGACATGCTAGAGAGGATGACTAATGAGTGTGGCAGGCCACAGATACCGCTCATGTCTGTCTGTGGATGTGTGTTGTTCCTAAGACGCTCGCCTGTGTCTCGTTGATAGAATGGAATAGATTATACAAGCTTGAGCGACATCCAGGGAGAGGTTCAGATGATCATTCAACCCAGTCCAGCGGGAGAAGACAACGCTTTATTGTCAAGAGGTGACTATACTGACTTTGATGTTGTTTCAGAGTCTCGACCAAACAGCAAGTCAATAGTGTGTTGCCTTTGTATCAGCCAGAGTCAAAGCAACAGTAGCCAGTACACACCTGCTCCATGTGTGTGTATAAATGTATAATTAATTACCACATTACTAGCCTCATGTAAAAGAGCGGCCATAATGTTCCCCTCACTGAGCTTCAGTTGACATCAGTGACATTAAAAAGCCCTGACAAGATATGGTAAAAGGTTCCTGGAAAATCCAATGTCTAAAGTCCCTCGCCCTAAGCCCGGGCTGCACTACATCACAATGTGGTATTTGTAATGTGAATCTGGAAAGGTATAGAAAGTCTATCATTAATTTTGTTAAGCCATTGACCCTTTTATCTTTAGTGCCCTTTACAGATGTCTTTTACATGTTCTTTTTTTTTTTTTTTTTTTTTTTTTACCTTATTTTGTTTTCCAACTCTCCAGATTTGTGACAAAAGGTGTTCTTTGTCATAATCTAAATTAGAATTCCAAGTTCCAACAAAGTTTTTATTTAGTGGATTTCCATTCAACATGCTTTAAATACTGGTATTACGTTGCAAGAATTAGATGTATCTAACAAAAATAAATTAAGAAGTTTTCCACCTAGAGTAATTTGTAAAGGTTACTGGAGGTCTTATCCTGCTCATGGTTTAGACCCTCAGTGTTGCACTATAGTTTCCAACACAAAAGGCAAGAGACTAGATAAAAGATCACTTTAACTGTTCTCTGTTCCATTGAATGAAATCCCTGGGGGTATTGTATACCCAGAGAAGATGAAAATTTTAAGGATAGGTCTATTATTGATACAAGTCAAAGCCAGTGAAAGAAATGAATGCTAATGGTGTCCTAAGCTGGGCTTTACAAAGATTAATCCGATTTGAGAAATGAACATTTTATTATATGGCACAAAGTGCTGTCCCTGAACTGAGTCACAGGCTGGAAAGGAATAAAATGACAAAGGAGTGTGGGAAGGGAGCATAGATATACAGTCTGCCGCCTTTTGCAGGACCCTGGCACCTCATTGCAGTTGTGCCCTTTTCCATCTGACAACTTGATTAATTTTCTGACATGGCGGCTTGGAATGATTTTCAATAGATAAGTCAGACAACAATGGCTGTAGAAAATGGACATAAGACAGATGCCTGTGTTTGAAGAGTGGCTTTGTGTGAGCAACAGGAAGTCCCTCTAGGTCCCACTGCTGCACCTGTTCTAAGGCTATTACCTACTGCTGAGGAAAACTAATAGGGACACACCAGGGAGAACACTGTTGTCAGTCTAACAGTGGAATAAACAAACACTGATGCAGTGTTCTCCTTAGATTGATTTTTAAGTCTTACTTTACCCAGTGGCATGCCAGCCTACCACATTCACCTTCAAACAACTCTCCATATGGAAAGGTTTGTGTTGAAACAGGGAGGTGGAACAGTCCCTCTGCTTGTTACAATGAATCACCCTGCGCCACTTGCCAACAAACAACTGCAATCATGGGAATATGTTGGGAGAATATATCATGGCAGGCCATCTGACAGGCCCCAAACATAAAATCAGCAGTCTAATTTGTCTCCCCAAGGTGATGTGACTCCATCATACGCAGAGCTTTTCTTTCAGGGAGTGAGTGATGTCAGCCACTCATTCCACTTTCACAGGTGAGGAAGGCATTTTTTTTACCTTCAGAGTGGCAGGAACTTTTATTTATGTTTTTTCCCACCAACACAGGTATATCACCAACATGACAGATACCTGTTTTTAAGAAGTTCGGCTGGCACTGACATCAAAAGCAATGATGACAAGTAGGAGTTTGCATTAACCTTTGCTTCAAAGGAAATGTGTTGGATTTTTGGGGGAGGTAAAACTGCCACACTACTTTAAAGATACTAAAAGTTTATCTTAAAAACATGTTCCCCTGAGTCATGGCGATTGATTTTTGTCCTCTGAAGTGGACATAATGTGTTTGCTCATATCTTCTCTGCATTTGACATTTTTTTCCAATCCTGTTTTATCTTATGGTGGGGCTTTAAAATTAGAAAATTAGGTTGGGCTGTTTGGCCATGTCAATTTCTTGTCAAAATGGCTGGTCTACCAAAATACATTTACAAGAAAGGAGATGCCATTATAATTGATACATTCTCCTAAAAATACAAATTTATTATCAGTTTTCATCTGAAAACAGCTGATTTCTTTGGTGTGAAGTGAAGACATTGGAACTTATATGTTCGGCTGCTTTTAGAAACAAGCTAAAATAATCAAATTATTGAAAAACAAACTAAAAATAAAAATTTTATACAAATATGATTACATGTCTCCAAAAGTCTGACTTAATTAGACCTATAATGTAGAAATGATGAGAGGATGTCAGTTTATGATTTTTGGTTTTGATTTTTTTGGATTTGAATTTATGCCACTAGGAGAATGTGTTAAAAATGGATGCACTATGGTTTTTGGCTCCAGAAAACATGTATTTTATTGTAGAAAACAGTGGTGCTATTGGTGCTTAAGCTTGCATGACCTTTCACACATGCTTCATGTAGTCAGGAATTAGCAATAGCAACACTAGCTGCTCAGATGCTGTATACTATTTTTCAAATATGGTCATCACCTCTGGTTCAAAAAACAGGTTGCACTATGCTAAGTTTTATCTATTTACTTAATTATTGCCAAGTACTTTATTATCAACAAATTAAAGGTATAATCTTCAGAATTTTATGTAAAATTCAATGAATTATCATACAATGGAAGAGCCTTTAACTGCAATATTATAACCCCCTCGTGTAGGAATATATCTTTGAACCAACTTCCTGCTGCCTGTCTTGTAAGATATCAAGGGGATAGATTTTTGAGCCAATTGCAGCTCACAGAAGACAAGAAAATATGTTAAGACTATCTGACAAGAGGCTAGGGTTCATTAAAAGTCAAAATAATGATGAGCACAAAAAGAATGCACATGGCACTTTCTTCACCACAATGCCTTAACTGTAATTTCATACTTTTCAAATGAATTGCTTAGTATTAAAAAAAAAATAAGGAGGTATTTTGCACCATTGAGGAAAGAGCATAGCTGAGCAAAAAAGGAGCACATTTCCTTTTCAGCACCACATCAGAAGGACAGCTCCCTTCAAGGCTAGAGAGCCAGAGTACAAGCGGCTTCTGTAAGAACTAAAAAAGAAGAAAATATAGAAAACTCACTAACCACAGCCATGGACGCCTGAGATGGCACCATTGAATTCAAGGTATAAATATTTTACACTTTTAATAAATTATTCCGGAGACATTACTATGGCACACAGATACACGTGCTAAATATGGCAGGTTCTTAAAATGAGGTTCAGGGTTTACAGTTAAAAGCAAGCAGGTGTGCACTCACTAGATGGATAGATGGATGGTCTAAGAATCATAAGTGAAAGCCATACACCTATATTTGAAGTTCTGTTGGAGGTAAAAAGCTGATTTTTTTCCTTCCCTGGTCCTGATTTCTAAGGCTGATGCATCGCACTCTCAAGGGCGCGCGTAAAAGACAAGCAAACGCACACGGGAGCGCGCTTTTTCTCCCCTTATCTTTAAATTTGTGCGTAATTTGACGTCTTTTGGTTAGAGTCCAAAAGACAAAAACGAAAGAATAATGTCTGCTTCTTTAATTAAGATCTATGTAACTAGAATATTTGTATTAAACTGATTTCAATATAATTCAATACAAATTCAATCCCACTGTAAGACATTTTTAAACCTTAACTTACTTGTTTCGCGAAGACACCAACGTGCGCAGGATCCAAGCTTTTAGAGAGAGAACGATGCCTCTCCCTCTCCTCCCCCAAAAAACTGCATCGAAAAAAAGAAGAAAAAAAAAAACATCCGCAATTCTCAGGCAATTTTGCAGAATCCGTGCCGATACTTTCACGTCAGACTCATCGTGTTTTCCAGGCTGTGTTTAATCCACACATCAGTCTGGATGGCAGGCTAATAACTCTCACAGATCATAACGCATCCGCTTTTACGACAGCAACCCACAAGTGCCATTCTGGGGAAAAGAAAACTCTTCAAAACCAATGAAGCTTTGAGTAAATTATATCAGCTTACTGGTGTCAGAAAGCGGCGTCTTATTCGGGAAGCCTCAGATGATCGATGCAGGGAAACTTGACAGTAGACTAACAGATGTACATTATGTTACCGTCCAGGTCTTTGTAGTGTGCAACTTTTTCTCCATGTCACCAGTAATTAGATTTCACGTCACAACCCAGTGCGCACTGCAAAATGCTTAATCTTTTCCTACCTTTATAAGTCTATGCGTAAATCGTTCACTATTTTCATCCTTAACTATTTTTGATACAAAGTTGTCAATCCTTTTCTTCTTTCATCCATACCCAGTTGTGAAAGAAAAACGTTAAAGGAGTGAAAAATCCAGCACGTATCCCAAAAAGCCTCAAAGCACAGCTCAATTCTTACGCGTTCCCCGTATAGATCTCTCTTCAGTTTGTCTAGACCGTATAGTTTACCTCTCTTCACTTGTGCGCTCCTTATGTGTGCATTATCCAGCGATGTGTCGGAGGTGTGGGCTTATTTTAATCCACGAAAACCGTCAAGGAGCCCCTTTGCCTTCCTCTCGTCCTCTGCAGTGTGTTTTAAAGCCGCTTCAACAGAGATACGATCGCAAATTACCCCTTTTTGTCCAACGAGGAGGGACATCATCCACCGGCGTGCTTTACAGAGCAGCCTCTGTGCGTTATGCTGTGCTTCTATAGACCCTCAAAGCTCCGGCAGCGGGAGGACGGACACGGAATTGATAAGTGCACGAAGGGACCATCATGTAGGTTACCTCCCACTGACAAGCACCTCTCCTCGAGTCAGACCGGTCCGTCACTCACTGCAGGACTAGAAGCAGTCTTTATTCCCTTTTTTTTTCTTCTTCTTCAACTTCTTCCCAAAGCTTCAGCATCACAGGGAACGTACACATTTCCTTTTATCTATTGGTCAGTTTTATTAATAGCGTGAAAATCAAATGGAAATCTTTGCTAAGCGCGCGCGCCTGTGCGTCCACGTGAGATTTAGAGAGAGATTTCTCCCATGCGAGTAGGACACGACTGCCACCTACCGACATCCCCTCACGCGCCCGTGGAGGACTGGAGCAGGAATAATAAGTGTGATAGTGGCCTCCGGTTGATTGTCGCATAGGAGCAATGTCCCATGACACACTGCGTTTCATTTGGATAGAGGATAGAGACAAAGTGTGTGATTAAAGTGCTCAAGGGTGCAATATGAGAGATAGGTGTGCTGTTGTGTTATAGGGAAGAACAGTAAACACATTTTTTCGAGGTGGTAATGGTGGATAATGCAAAAAAAGTCAGGCCAGACATTGTCAAAACGCGTGGCTCTACCTGAGTTTTATATTTACATAGTCCATTTATTACAATGCCTACAATGGTGTTAAAATGAACTGAGGAATAGAATGTGTGCAACGAGACACTAGAGTCTTGAGATTGAGATGGGAATATGTTAATAGTCCATAATGTTTGATCCAGGATCACATTTACTCAGATGCATTTCTGAAAACTGTAAGGGCTCTAAGCAGTAGGTACACGGCCTGAACATGAGGCATATTGTGTATATCAGGGGTCTCATACTTGCGGCCGGGGGCCAATCGGCCCTCAAGGCGATATTCTGTGGTCCGCAGGACGATAGTTTAATGAAAGTTAAACATTTTCATCGTCTTTAATGAAAGACGATAAAAGTTCAATGTTAGTGCGCCCTGTGAGTTTTATATGAATGGCACGTTACCACGTGTGTGGAAGGTTCCTTTTTGTGCAAGCTGGAACTGAACCAACCTACCATCACAGTGGAGTATATGGCTCCTGGGGGCGGGCCATCGGCTGGGCTTGATGCAGGCAGAGAAACATTTCACAACTATGGAGGAGCCCGTGTAAAATCACAAAACCGTCATAAAATGACTGCTTTTTACTGTGTTTGAAATGAGCATGTTTGACCTTGAGCTGGACAAAGTCAATGTTACCAGCATTGTATCATTTGAAATGGGCTGATTTGTTTGAAAGTTGATGGCAATTTGATCGCCACTATCCATGCGGATTTGTTATCATGACGAATCTGCAAAATAACGCCGATGTTATGTTGACAATATCACTGAGGGGAGTGGACATCCAATGGGGCCACTCAGCCAGCTCATTCATGTTCTTTAATATTCCATTTAAGTTCAGGATAGCTCAGGTTCAGAAGAACCCATTGAAGTTAAAGAACTGTTAGTAATGACGTTTGAGAGGATTTAACAAAGCTTTTTTGTGGAATACCTGATCCGGCCCAGCCTCACCCAGACTCTGCCTCCTGCGGCCCCCAAGTAATTTGAGTTTGAGACCCCTGGTGTATATCAATCAAACAAATGATTAGACAAAGAAAAGCTTTATTCTGTAAATAATTTCTTACAGAAAAAAAAAACATTCTTTTTAAGTTCATGTATTTTTGCAAAGACATATACTAATGCAGGCATATTATCAGTCATCATATGGGGTCCCCATTTCTTAGGTTTGCCTACCCCATTGCAACGCCTAGAAGGATTTTATTTGGGTCAGAGGATGCAGTGTCAACCTTGCACGGACAGGCTCTGAATTACAATTCACTATAGACTTTACCGTTCCCCTGAGGCAATGCAAGTCCCATCCAATCCATGACAATAAGACTCCACCTTATTTAAAACAATGCCATGGGTAAAAAAAAATAAACCTGTAATATTATGCTGTGATTATATCAGATTGTTGTTTTAAAATCAATGCTACAACTTTGTTTTCAGTAACTAAAAGGTGCATTGTGTAAGTTGGAATTACAATATATATAATTCTGCCCCATTCTCTAAAGAGTAGCTGAGACCTGTAGATTTTACTCTGTGATTTTAAAATGCGGCTGTCATATATTAGAGCATTGTAATGCATTTTCTTTTCAGTTTGTTCAGAGTTGGATTATTTTAAATGCCATTTCTGCATTTAAGGTTTCTTTTAAGCTTGCCCAAGATTGATTTATCATTTTTATTGTGTATTTGCTGAAAAGTTTTGGCCGCTGTTATCTAAGGCAGCCAGCTGCACACACACTGTATTGTGCTGTGAAATGGGGATACATTTCCATATAAGGAGGTGAAAACATGCCTCATCTGGCGGGTATGCTTTAATAGACCGGGTAAATGAAGATGTGAGAAAACATTTGAATGCCAGATAAGGGATTTTGTCCATCTAGCTGTCAACATCTGATCTCATTTCCCTCAGTGCTGAGGGCATTGCATCATTCATCAGTCTTCATAACTGTCGACTTGCCAGTCTGTGTGTCTGGCATCTGGCGGTAAAGAGCACCACCCTCTTGCTTTCCACTCGATGGAGGCATCATTAAATAACTGGCCTTTTTCCGCAGCATTTTCACCTCGCATTTCCTTCTGCTCTGATCACCCGAGCCAACCCGATAATGCAAGCCTACTCCTCAAGCTTGGCTCCGCAAGTCATTTTAGATAATATTGATTTGGATTTACAGAATTTTTGTTGTTTTCTTGTGTGAAACAGCTCAGGTCACATTTAAGTTCACTCTTTAATCATTTGTGTCATGTTGTTGGATATAGCCTCACCTAATGGTTATGATTTAAGGTTTTTACGCCTTAAGCTGGAAGTCTATGGATCTCTAGTGAGTGCTCGTCCCTTCTTATTTGCTCCACAGGAATCATCTCAAGTCCTCATATCCATTGTCCGTCTTTATGTCACTTTTGAGACTGCACTGTCTTTTATAGAGGATTCCCCACTTGAAAATCAAACTTTTAAATGCCACAATAAGCCAATATTTATATCTCACATTCATGTAATAAATGTAAAGTTTATTATTTAGTGTGCCATCGGCTAATGTCACTCTTGAATTTACGTCTTTACATCTGATGTGAGCAGGCGTCTCTACTGAAATGTCATAGCAAAGATAACTGTGTCCTTGGGATGCATTTAAAGGGTGTCCACTGTAAACAATGTGACCTTGTCCCCCAAAAGGGCACAAATACACAGAGGACTCCAGGGGCCTGTTATCCTTGGAGTGGCACGGACAAGTGGAAACCTTACTTGAGGAAATGCGTCTGTATGGATTACTGGTTGTGCTTTTAAAATTCTTCTAAAGTGGAGATTGGTTGACATTAACAACGGGAATTATTGACACTGGAGTAGCAAAAACCATCTCAATTCCCCTGATCTTTATTATTACCCGGTGAGGACGAAAGATGGTGTTTTGACAGAATGAGACAGTAAAGTGCCACTCAGTGAGGCTTAAGGTGCTCACATCTCTTCATTTCTCTCACAGAATATTATGCTGTCAGGTCTTGAATAATACATATGTTTGGCTGCAATCAGATAATGTTATAATCATGTTGAGTATTCCATTTAGGTCTCACGCCGTGACAAAAAAGACACACACAGCCACATCTAGAGTATCTGTGCTTTATACTGTCAGGGTGCAGTATTACTACAGACCATGTACTTCATATTCAAGTAAAATAAAAGCCTTTACTTAAGTACTTTAACCTCACAGATGTAGCCTAGCAAGGCATCTTCATTCTTTTCTATTTAATCTTTACAGACTATTTACCAGGTGGAAAGTTGTGGTGAAGAAGGGGTTTCCAGACCCATTTCACTTGCAATTTAAGTATTGCTGCCCAGGTTAGTGATGATGAGTTTAATGAAGATAATTATTATATTATTAATATTATCTCATTGCATACTCAACCTAATATAAAAATAAAGTATTAGATACAGTAAAATAATAGAATAGCATAGGGAACATAGCAGTCAGCATAAGCAGCAGTGTAGCATACCATGTAACAGAGCATACCATAAAAGTCAAAGCATTACAAATTACATAAAAGATGGAAAGAGCCGAGTATAGATGTTGCACTGAGCAGTTTAAACCTCTGTAGACACAATAGGTTGAACTTCCATAAAGTCACTTTCTTCACATTTTGCATGTCAGCTTTCATTCTCATCCCAGTGAACAAAACATGTCACTTCCTCTGCTGCTTTCCCCAAACCGAGCTAAAACAATTGGCTCAGAGTTTTAAAATGGGTCAGTTAGATCTGAGTGTAGTCAGGCCAATCACAATAAATATGATATGGTGCTGAACATTCAGCATAACACAACCACATCACTGAGATATAGTATAACATGTGCAGTATTACCCAACATAGAGTAGGTATACTCAGAGTTTAGGCAACAAGCAGTAAAGGATATTGTGCATAGCATGAAGAATGTTGCAAAGCATAATAAAGCATACCATAAAAACATAAAAATAAAAATATAAAAAGCATAACATGTTACATACTATTTATCTAAAGTATATGGTTAAAACCAAGTGCAAATGTTCCACTGAGTAGTATGCACTGCTACAGATAGGTTGAACTGAACTGATATCATTTGCTTTTACGTTTTGTATGTAGGCTCATTTCATTTTCATTCAGTAAAACAAACATTGCATCTTCCTCTGCTGCTTCCCCAAACACAGCTAAAATTATCAGCTCAGAGTTAAAATGGGTGACTGCTGCATTACAGCTGGCCCTCTTAAAAGGAGGCTTTGAATATATTAATAATGTGTGTTATTTATTCTGAGATCTGACATTCATTATGCATGATGTTGTTGAGCTGGTTGGAGACATAGCTGCTGTTGCAGCGCTCCTGCAGAGCTCATAGGAATTGGGATGAAGCAGTCAGGTGTGTGAGAGGTAAGACAAAGAAGAAGTAGGTCTGTTGGTATGTGACTGTGTCAGTCATTGATATTTCTCATTCTGCTCCAGTGCTCTGACTGCCACCTCAGGTTGTAGAGTGAGTGCAGTGTCTTCTCAGGCCAATGCTTGATGTGCTCTGCTTTTCACTGCACCAGGACTCATGTCACACTTTAACCCAGTTTAGAACAAGCTTGCAAAGTCACTTGACAGAAAGTCAGCAAACACATTACAGATGACTGTGGTATCTAAAACAATTAATCAAATTTCACGGACTTGATAATTAGGTGCATCAATGTGTTTGTCATCCCGTTTAATCTCCGCTTTGATCCACACTAATCTCTGACTACTTCTTAGCCAAGGTTTCCTTTGGCCCACAGGGCTTGTGAAGAATGAAATCTGGGTTTCATTCTAGGTCACTTTTGGCACATCTTGTATAAATTAAAATAATTCTGAGCATGCGTCCCCTTAAAAACCCGTCTCTTCAGCTGCCCAACATCATGTAGTAATAGGATGTTGGCTGCTGCTCAATCAGTAGTGTAAGATACATTCAGTGATGGATGAATCAAAAGATGATGCTGATTACCTAATCAGTATATTGTCTACTGTATAATATCATAGGGCTTCATCTGTCACTAGTGCCCAAAATGGAGGCATGCATGTACATTCTATACAGTAATATTTTGCAAGCTTCTAAAGTCTGTTATTTAAACTTAACACAAAATATATTTAACCAGACAAATGGTTGATGCATCTGAAAACCGTCAATGTTTTCCACATGAACTAAACTATATTCAGTATATTATTAACACTTCTACATTTAGATTAATGTTTCATACATTTAATGGCATTCGACCACATGTGCCTAAATTTATGTTCTAATCATTGGATGTAGTTTCCAGGTTTTATGGTGTTTTACATACTGTATGAGCAGCACATGGGACTTGTTGCTAGACTCTGTAAAAGAAATTCAAGCCATGAAATAAAATTAATGAGGAAGTAAAAGCTGAAAACTTCAGTGATTTTCTTCGAAGGGCAATAATTTTCCAGCTAAGCCATGCGTAATAAAAGTTTTGCTTTCTTTGTGAACCAGACATAGAATGTTACCTGTAATAAATCAATCTGGTCTCGAGAAGAGTCCAAGTCCATGCTCCATGTGATTTGACAGAAGAAAAGTTTGATTAATGATTAGAGTAAAAGTCTTACAGCTCACAAAGAGAAGATCTGTGGGGTGTGAAACCTATTTCCATTTGAACTTTTCTATATTGTTTAGCAATATGGCACAGTATTGTAAACCTAAAACAGTTGGACAGACTCCTATCTCTGCACACAGACATCTGGACACATTTTTACACATTCATGTGGAACCTAGTTGCTGGAGCGTGGGCATTAAGAAATTATGCATTCCTTTTAGGCTGTGTGCAACTTTTTTGTGGGTCATGACTGAATGCAAGTATCAAAATTTTGTGATGCAAAGCTGATGTAGAGGGTTGAAATATGCTGTGTAAATTCAGTGTCGAATACAAGTAAAAATATATTGGTTCTGTTGAGAGTGATGAAACATTTACGATTTGCATATTTGTATGAAGAAATGTAAGCTTCCGATCTCTTCACTGGATATTTGTTAGGAAATCCCCGAGCCAAAGAGAAAATAATTTTACACAAATAGAGTTATGGAATAATGTGATAAAACAAAGGCTGAAACAATACCATACGATCATAATAAATAATTTTTATTTTTTTTTTTTTTCAGGATAGTCTCACTGAGAATATGAATCTCTTTTGCAGGGGAGTCCTGGCCACATGTGTGTGGGGGACTATTGTATATGTCTTTGGTGGCAGTGGAAACCGGAGTACCCGGAGAAAACTTACACAGACACAGGGAGAACATGCAAACTCCACACAGACAGACCCTGCCCTGGATGGGAATCAAAACCCAGGACCTTCTTGCTGTGAGGCAGGAGTGCTAACCACTTAGTGTCGCCCTATTTAATGAAATATATATAATCATTGGTTACACATTTTTACTAAAATAAAGTACTAAAGATACTTTATGGTAAATGTCATGGATTTAACACAGCACTTTTCCACCTACTAGGCACCTCGAAGCGCTCTACATTAGGATTCCATTCACCCATTCATACTACAGACACTGGAGGCAAGGCGGGGGAAGTGTCTTACAACGGCGTGTCAACGACAGTACCAGGGAGAGCAGGAATTAAACTGACCAAACCTTCCAGTTATAGGGCGACCACTCTACCACTGAGCCACTGCACCCAATGTCTTCGGAAGACATAAGGCCCTGTAGAAATATACTCCTCTGCTATTTGCTGTAAGTGAATAAAGTCATGAGTGAATTATTATGCACAATCCAGCTCCATTGCTCAAGTTCACATATTAAATTAATGTATGTCATTAATTCTTTAATCATTAATTACACGTTCACTTCCTCCTATGAATATTTTGAATGTCCTTAGCTCAGAATGTGCTGCACATTCATATATTGTTTTTATGCACTAGTGAGCATCACTTACAATTAAAAAGACTGCATCAACCAAACTCCAACCTGTTCTCATAATGGAATTAGAGTATAGTGAGCAGTTTGCTCACCGGTTATGCTCCATACACTGATGCCTTTAGTGTCTCATGTTTTTTGTATGACATAGACCCCTGTGTTAAGCTGTATTAATTGCTACTAGTAGAGTCAAACAATGGACATTTTCACACCTGGACCAAGATCTTTACTTTTGATTATTGATGCATTTTATTTATATGAGTATTAACAGTATTCAAGAGATTTTTAGTTGCCCCCCTTACACATTTTAAAACTAGAGGGGACCGTTCGTTTCAAGCTGTGGCACCTCGGTTGTGGAACGCTTTGCCTCCTTCCATACGCTGCTTGGATTGTATGGAAAAATTTAAAACCCAGTTGAAAACTCTTTTTTTTAAAGAGGCTTTCAACTAGACTGTAGGGTGGCCTTATGTGTACTTCTGTTTATCTTGATTATGTGCTGTAATGTATTTATAAGTGTTTTGTATTCTAACTATTGTTGTGAAGCACTTTGTGATTTTTATCTGTGAAATGTGCTATACAAATAAATTTTACTTACTTACTTACTTACTATTACAACATTCTTAACATTATTTTAAACAGATTTCCTCAAATGCAAGAAAAGGAACATCACACAACCGTTTAACCAAAGTGTTCCAAAATGAACAGCACACAGGAGAAAATGATATGACTTTACTGTTCACTGTGGCAGAGCTTTCCAGAGAAGTGGTAAATAAAAAGCACTGGCTTCTGCTAGGAAGTGGCCTGAGACCTTCCTGAGTCTTGCCAGCTCCAATGAACCATATGAAACTGCACTTGAGTTTGTTTTAATCAAACAGAAAGCTTTGTGTGTGAAAGCAACCCAAGTTTAGATTTTGTCAATAAGCATAACGTTCTGACACTGAAGGCTAGTGTGTTAGGTGTCTTACAGTCTTGCATAAAAGTGATTAGGATTTTTTTTTTATTGAGCGTTGTATTGCCATTTATTAGCCTGACCCTGAGAGACACACAACCATTCACACTCGCATTCATTAGGGGCAATTTCCCCAATTCAACTGTGCATGTCTTTGGATGTGGAAGAAAGTCCGTCAGCATCAACATGTTTAATCACCTATTTATATCATCATACTGTATATTGTCCAAACAGTGCAAGCAAACACATACAGTTCCAGTGGCAGTAGGTGCATTAGTATGCTGTATGTCTTTTAACAACCCTGATACTGTATTCCCAACAGAATTGCCCATTAATGCACATCCATTAAAGGCTTACTGAGTTTGCTACTGAGAAAATCTTGACTGACAATCAGAGGATAAAGCTTTAAGCATGACATAAACCTTGTAATCCTGTATCATAGCAGATTTCCACTTGCTAGAACCTTACTTTTGGCTTGTTTATCTTCTCCATGGCTCTGATCGTGTACAATGCTCCTGACAATGGCAAACCTATTCACATATGAGACCGAGAGCAGATTTGCAACATCTGGATGTGACGGCCAATCCTCTCTGCCTCCTCTAATCCTCTGCGTGCTTGTCTTTTTGCTCAGACACATAGGGATCAAGTGGGCCATCCATTCAGATCCCGTCTGCCTGCCATAGGGCAAGATAAACAGAGAAACACAAGAAAACAGCCACAAAATCAATACCAGACATTGTGTTGAACCACACTTTTACTGTTTCAATCTGCATGTTGGTACTTGGTAAAAATATACACAAAACATTTAAGGTAGTTCTGGCTTCTTTGTTTGAAATTAATGTCTATTTATCCTGGTACCAAGATTGTGGTTGAGAAACAGATTCCAGTGTGTGATAGTGGTACTCCAAAATTAACTATAATTAGAAACCAAATAGAAAAATGAAACACATCCATCAAAATATCACTCCTTTCATTTGTTAAACACAAATAGACATATAAAGTCCTAAAAAATGTATAAAGTCATCCATAAAAATCAGTGAAGGTGTCATTAGAATACCACATTTCCATTTTCTGTTCCTACAACTTCCCAGAGAGGACAAACTGAGCACAAAAAAAATATTTGAATAAATATATCTCAGCTGAAACAACTGCACTGCTTCTTCACAAAATACGTTCAGTATCATACAAAAAGGTGCTAATTCTAGTTTGTATTAATAAGGCTCTTTGATCTGTCGCCCGGTGTTAATTTTATGAGCAAATCAATCAACACCAAATGAAAAGCATGTGAGAGCTTACTCAGTTAACTTGCCAAAGCCAATACTGTCACATAGCTCACTTGATGCATGAACACAATAATTCAGCTTGTGACTATTTTTCTTATTTATTGCTGTGTAAAGATGTATTAAAGTTATATTATATATGCACTCTAATAACTTATACAATATAACATTAAACATGTGCGACAGGGGCGGCAGTAGCTCAGTGGGTAGAGCGGTCGTCTTTCAACCAGAAGGTAGGCGGTTCGATTCCCGCTCTCTCCACAGTTCATACTGTCGTTTGTGTCCTTGGGCAAGACACTTAACCCACCTTGCCTCCAGTGACTGTAACACTGGTAATTACATTAGAACAATGTAAGTCGCTTTGGATAAAAGCGTCAGCTAAATGAATAAATGTAAATGTCCTTAAATAGCTTAAGGGTATCTCCAGAAACACCAACAATATTTTTTTTGTTTTTTTTTTTGTAAAAGATCAGAGCAGATGTTAAATGTGTGATAGTATAAATGTCCTCTGAAAGTAAAAGGCAACTTCTAGAGGGATAAAAGTTCATTTAGAGCTTTATTTAACTGCTGAACAGGCTCACCTTGAAAGACTGCAAATTGTTAAACACCACAAGCTTCACTCCTGATTGCCTTAATCATCCTTCAGTGCAGGGGAAAAAGTCATTTTACAGTCTGGTTAACTATGCACAATAAGAATCAATGGCTGGTAAATGATGACATTCATAAGAGCGGCTTGTGGTAATGTCTAATGGGCATGTGAACACTATTTTTAAGACATTAGTGAGATGAGGAAGAGAATATGGAGCCAGATGTGACACGGCGTGAAAACGATGACTATTTAACACAATGAATGGTTGGGAAATACACCAACACCTTTGCTCTCACTAAATAATTGTCACATTATGATGTCTTTTTAACCTTTTTGATCACTTCAGTAAATTTGTTCAAATGCTTGGCACCCAGTAATGTATTCCACTCAATCTGCACCGTGAATATATTTGGTTTGGAATTAGCACCATATTGGTCTTGTTAGATGGAGACCATGGAACTCAAGATGTAAGGTTTTTCATGTTGCTACGTAACACCAAAGACTCACTTTCCGTACATCATTTCTACAAAAATTTTGAGGAATAAAACCATGGTACTGATAATGACATAAAAAACTTGCAAGAGACCAGCACAGATGTAAATTTAGACCGCCCAAAATAAATTAAGCTAAGTAAATTGTCATATAAAGCAACATTAATTGGATTAATGTTGTTTTAGTTAGAATTAATTTGATGAACTCTTTCACAAGTAATGTCAGCAAAAAAAAAAAAAAACAATTTCTCTGGGATAACAAAACCATAAGATTGTGTGTGTAAATCAAAGATGCTGAATTAAACATCTGGAAGGAAAATAAATTGCAGTTATATTTAAAAAAGTCAATGTTTTACCAGTAGACTCAAGTTCTACTCAAGTATTTTTGCTGCAGTGTTGTTTAACCATTAGGGGATAAAGCAGAAGTTTAAAATGTTAATGTCCATGATGACTTTACTTACAGTCTTATGTTGGTTTTGTGCCTTTAGTGATGTGTGTTCTAATCCTGTCTGGCAGATCTCACAGTCTCATTCTCGGTCCTCTATGTTGTACCATTTGGCGTTAAGTCCAGCAAAACAGTCCTAAACATCCAGTCACTTGTTCTGTACCCACTCAATAACAGCACACAAATCTTGTCAGTCCATTGCCACTTTCTTGTTTGCTGATGGGATTTTGTCCAAAATGTGCATGCATCTTTGACCATCTGTCTCTATCTTTTTCCACATTGAATTACAATTCACTCATAAATTATTTTCATTTCAAAAAGGACTTTACAAAATATCATTTGAAGCCCTGTATATTTAGAGTTGAAAATGTTATCTCTACTACATGGAGCATAAGTATAAAATGTTTTTTTGTTAAAAGAGGAATAAAGGGGGCTTTCAAGTACCGTGCCGAAAGATCTTTACATAAACTACGTGCAAATGGATTCCAAGAAGCCAGAAGTTCAAGTAAAAACTTTGCTGCTAAGCTTGCAATCATTTTATCAGAATATATTGTGTCTAGTATCATATTTCAGGAGTTTTGTGTGGGATGCAATTTGGTAAAGCCTTGGATTTGTGGGTTCTTGTCGCAGAGTGACAGTGAAAAATGTGAGCATAATAAAATCAGATAAGAAATAATGGTCTTAAATTTGGCTTAATTAACACAGCTTAACATTTTATAATAAACAACTAAATCTCATTGTGTCAGCTGTATATTTAATGAAAGTGGGTTTAGTTCAGTTTGACCCTGCGTATTGTGCAAAACCTCAACACAAGCTTTTCATCCAAACTCTGCCAGCAATTTAAGCCCTGCCCTTTGCCATAATCCCTCCCAGACTCACTATTGGCTCACATGCAGAAGAGGATCTTTCCCAACTAGACTTCCCAAACTGTGTCCTGAAGATAATGTTTCACAGCCAAATGCAAATGGAGTTCCCTACAAATGAAATGTCTCCTCAGTGTCTTAACCATATTATGACACATGCTTAAGGAGAGTAATGAAAACCACAAAAACCATTCTGACTATTGTTGGAGATCTGTTTACATCCCTCAGCGATAACTTGATCTGTAGAACAGTATTTGTTATCTACTGTATATTACTGGTTTCAAATTCACCCAGGTTTACCTGAATAAACAATCTCAAAAAATATTAATGACTGTACTTTAAGGGAACACATTGGTCAGTTCAATAGCTTTGTTTGATAGATGTGTGCACCAATCACTTATCTGCTAACAAAAACATTCTACATTTTCTCTGCCTTAATAAAATGGGTATTCCAGCAGAGCTGTATGTAGGGGGTCTGGACAAATACAGTTTACTTCGCAGACTTGAAGCTCTTTGGACTGTGCGTGTCATTGCATATCCGCTGTGATATCTATTTCTTTGTCTTTTGCCACAGATTGATGGCCTGGTGACTCCACTGAGAAAAGTGAAAATAAATCATAAGAATACAGACACGCTTTGCCCAGCTGTGCAGCATCCATCTCAACATCACGTCAAATTGCACTTTGGAATATTTACAGGTGAAGCAAAAGAGTTGTCCATGCACGTATCCTTGTATGTACCAAACATGCTCTAGAGCCCCTCCACTTTGCCTACAACAAACAAATTGGTGTTGAAGATGGTATACTATATCTAAAGGGGCTACTTTCACCTGGATGAAACAGGAAGTTATGTTAGGGTTATGTTCTTTGATTTTTCAAGCGCATTCAACACCATCAGACCGCCTATTCTTAGTGAAAAACTTAGGATTCTGGGTTGGACTCATCCTTTATCATGTGGATCACTGATTACCTGACAGGTAGGCCACAGTATGTCAGCCTGGAGAACTGTGTCATTAGTAGGACGGGGGCTCCTCAAGGTACTGTTCTTGCTCCATTCCTCTTCATGTTATACACTACAAATTTTAATTATAACTCTCCTGCCACATTCATACATACTCTGATGACGCAGCAATAGTGGCGTCTATCAAAGACGGACAGGAAGAGGAATACAGGAACAACTTTTATAGATGGAGCCAAGAAAACTGTCTCATTCTAAACATCTAAAAAAAAGATTGACTTTAGGCGCAATACACTTCCATTTGCAAAACTGTGACCATCAGTGGAGTAGATATTGAAATAGTGTCCACCTATAAATACCTGGGAGTGCATCTGGACAACAATCTGGACTGATCCATAAATAATAAAATAAAAAAAACTATATTTACTAAGAAAGCTAAGGTATTTTAATTTGAACAATAAACTGCTGCAGATGTTTTAAAAAACAAAGAGATTGTAGGCGACTTAAAAAACGGCTGATTAGCCTGATCAGTCTAATCAGAGAAGAATGGATCCGTTAATGAAGGATTTTCAGCCAACAATGTGGTGAGTAGTGTAGTAAGCTAAAGAGTGCTCCAGACTAAAGTGATTTAATAACCTTAAGTTCACCTGTAATGTGTTCTGCAGTGATATGTTGGTTCACAATGGTTGTTGTAGCATGCGCAATACACACATCAACAGCCATAACGTCAGCGCGTATCTCAGTCTATATGCCTCTATTGCATTCAGAGTTTTGAAAAATCTTTACTTTGGGAGGCATTTAAAAAAAAAATTGTGGCCTGGAAACTCAGTTTACGTGTGGACAAAAGGCACTAATGCATAAAAAAGTATGTGTTTATAGAAAATATTTGGAGAGACCTTGAATTTAAACAGGGCACTCCAGACTGGTACCCACGTCACAAGGACGCAGACTCTACTCCAAACATGTCTCAAACTCCCCTACAACAAACAGCGAGTAAGCCAAGCTCACACCATCATCAGGGACCTGCATCACAATGACAACCGTCTGTTTCTGCAGCTACCTTCTGGCAATAGATACCACAGCCTTGAGGCCTGGACCAGAAAGGCAGTGCGGCGCTCTCTTTCCCTGAGGCCATCAGACTTTTAAACACATGTGTCGTATAAATACACATGAGCAGCGCTATGCAGGCACATTGTGTATTCTTCAGAGTTAAAAAGTTACACACATCAAATATAGATTATTTCTCTGCAAGAGAGATAACGGTAAAATGCTCTTTATATTATGGCCGGAGAAAGTTCCATGTTTACTTTGTCCAGACGTATGGATCTATTGTGTGAGACTGAGCTTGTGTGATGATTGCCAACAAAGAGCCAGACATCTTCATTTTCTTTGTGGTTGCAAACAGACCAGCGACTGGGGTTCTTTTTGAGAAAAAGTAAAGGATGACATATCATTAAGCAACAAAATGAGCAGAGAAACTGGTACCTCTGAGTCCAGAAACTTAGAAAACAAACAAATCTTCAAAACTGAACTTCTCCACACTCACAAAGCAAAGCAAAGTGTCCACAACATTATCACTGCATTTATCACAGTTTAATATTTATTTTAATGATGTACTTTTTCTGGATTGAGCCAGTTCAATTTAAAGTAATGTTGAGATGCAGCTTAGCACTCTTACTGTTAAGTGAACCAATTTGTACATCATCCCCAGAGTTCAATAGATTATTTGAAAAAAATAAAATAAATGATTTGACCTTCATCTAAGTCTTGGGTATAGACAAAAATATTTTGTCTAAAAAAAAATGACAGAAAAATTTCTGATCTTTCATGTTTTTTTTTAGAACAACTAAAAAACACCATAGTGCTTGTGGAAAAAGAAAGTGAACCCTTGAGTTAATGACCTCAAAAAAGCTAAATGGAGTCAGGTTTTATCACACCTGGAGTCTTGTTAAGATAATACATTTGGATGTGTGCACTACAGCTACTTTGACTGATTTAAAACCCCTCAAACCTTTTCTGAGTTTGCTCTGCACAAGAAGAACACGCTTATGTGAGCCATGCCTCACCAAAAAGAGCTTTCAGAGGAGCTACGTTTAAGAATTGTGCCTTTACATAAAGCTGGAAAAGGTTACAAGTTAAAAGACTTGAAAAAAAAATCTACAAATGGAGACGCTTTGGGACCATTGCTACTCTACCAAGACATACATTTGATTTGACTTGAAGCATTTGATTTTACATTGTATGTGAGATTAAGCTATTTAATACCTTATTCTATCAATGCCGTGTCTTGTTAAATTCTAACAAATACACCCTTTATCCATTGCCATATAATCTAGTAGTATTATTTTTATTTTACATTTTATTTTTATCCAGTAAAGTCCCACTTACAAATCTCTTTTGCAGGGGAGTCTTCGCCACATGTGTGTGTGTGTGTGTGTGTGTGTGTGTGTGTGAATATTTGTAAATACTGTATATACTTTACTGAGAAATTACATAGGAAGTATCGTGCAGTGAAGAAAACTGTTGACTGCTCCTCGCTTGCCCGGTTTCCAACCTAAATACATATGTTGCACAGTTATAGACTCCCCCAAGGTAATAGTCAGCATATGGTCGATTACGTGCTACATTACTTCTTAATTTCTCCTTCTCTGACTCTGTGTCTTCCCTTGTGCCGTTTCCTCTACACCTGACACATAAACCCTTTGAAAATGTATCCTGCTAAGTAATTAATGTTCTCCTCCACTCTGTCTTTTGTTTTCCTTCTTATCTGTCAACATCTACCATTGTCCTAAAGCCTATACACACTTGTCCTCAAGAGAGAAGCATCATGGGGATAATGGCTTACCTGTGGTGTAGACACTTTGTATTCCTATCCTGAACAACACAGTTGCTAAGCGAATAATCACTACACGGTGTGGACAAACCCTCCACAGTCATCATCCTGAGGGGCTAAAGCCTAGTGTTGAACAGGTAGAGCAAATCAATACCACCAAATGGCAGCCCTGCACATCCAACATAATTAGACAGAGAAAAGGAGAGGGGCTTTAGAGGCCAAGGCAAATGAGCACTGAATGGGTGTTTTCAGTCTGTTCCTGGCCAAGTTTCACCAACAGTCATTGTCCTGGTATTGACAGAGAAAATATGTGGAAAATTGGAAAATTGGAGGAAATCCGAAGGTTTACCTAAACAAAGCTGCTAAAAGACAGCAAACAGTTGAGGAGCAGCACAGAATGAAAATGAAAGTGATATCTATTGCACTCTGTGTATTTATCAGAAAGAAGTGATTAAGAAATTCCAGGCATATGGCAGACCTACACCACTGCATATCAACAAGTCATTGGGCTTTTGTCACTGGCCATTGGTTTATTTATCATGCCAGCATTTAATTAACTTATCTTCTTTAGATTTTAAATCAAATGTTTTTTTCTGTATATATCTTAATCTTTAATATTTTTCTAAATATAATAGGTTTACCTTGCACTTTTTATATTAAAAGCAGTTAAACTCATCTTCTTCACATTAAAGTAATTTATCTAGGTGTTTGTCTACTACAATTTTATTAAAACTAAAGTATGCAGGATTTTATTTCTCTTACTTTATTCCACCTCTAGAATTGTCAACACTATTGATAGTAACTTTAAACCTATTTTATTATTATTATTTATTGTGGAATGTGTGTTGTTTTTATCTGTTCTTAACTTTTTTCTACAGTGCGGAGGGGATTGTATCATCATTTCTGTTGTTTATGGGGGAGGAACATATGAGTATCCAGCCAATCAGCATTGAAAAAATGTCATGTGAAGTAACAATAAATTATTGCCAGCATGGTTGCCAGTATTTAAATGATAATTTTCAGGGCTTCAGCTGTTATCAAATTCATAGTATGTTATTGTTTGACTGAACTGCAATACATTTACAATAGACAACAATATGATATAAGACAACTCTGCATGTGCCCTCTTCAATTAAAGTAACGTTTTTGTGTTTTGATTGAACGGCCTATCACTGATTCAAAATTCACCACCAGAATTCAATACATTATAAAAAACTTACAATCTGGTAGATTAAGGCCACAGAAGAACATAACCGTAATACAGCAATAAGTGACTTCTGCCCAAGACAGGCAGCTTTTAAAATGCATGTATCTCCATTTTATTTTATTTTTTTAAACACAGCAATTATAGCAAATAAAGGCAACTGGCTTCTGTGGTATTTCACTGTCTGACAATATGAACTGTCTCTCTATGTTTTCTGTGTGGAGTGGCGTTTTCAGATTTTCATCTTTGCTGGGTTGCTATATGCTTTAGTGCATTTGTGCTTACACCTAATCTCATATTTCATGGAGCAAACTTGATGTTGGTTTTAAAATACTTCCCAGTTGTTGACGCTGAGACATTGTCACAAATTGTTTCATGTTGAATATTAATTGATGCAACACATTCTCAAAGGACATTTACAAATTTGTCAGCATTGGCGATGTTCGCAGCTTGGAACCAGATTGACAAATGTGATATTTGTCTCCAAACCATGGGGAACACTGTTAATGTTTTGATGAATGTGCATTTGAAGAAGGATCTGTACGGCATGCAGATCTACACCGTTTCATCTCTGATGGCCTCTGAAGATCACAGTGCTTCTATATACTGTATATGTGGAAGAGGAGAGAGGGGCTTCAGAATACGCTCTGATATGTAAATGCAGCCTCATATGTGATGCTTTGTGGTGACTTCATGTCACTTTTTCAATGGTTCTATTTAGAAAAAAACTGTAAGCATGTGTCACACCTTTATAATACATGAAAAACATCAAATAATATCTTGTACTGACAATTTGTAAAGGGGGTTGTTTTTTCCTTTCATAGTGCTGGCATGCATAGGGGACCTCTGTTCAAACTAACTTACACTCAAGACATAAGTTGTTGGTTGGATTATCTTGTCAGTTCATGTTTTATGTTGGAAGTTTTACATAGATAACATTAATACATACACATATATACACAGAAAAGGACAGTCATGCATTATCTCTATATTCCTCCCTTTCCCCTCTTCCTCTGCTCATCTCTTCTCAGTCCTTCACACTGACAACAAGACCTTTAGCAGGTCTGCCCCAAAACTCTAGAACCCATTACTCTTTTAGAATATTTAGCTGATTCAGCTTGACATCTCTCACCCACAATTCACACCGAAAGCATTGTGTTGTGTTACCCACAATTTACACCGAAAGCGTCTCACAAGCGCCTCACAAGCATTGAGTGAGCATCGCTTGTTACTCACGGCTGCTTTAAAAGCGTCAATTTACACCAAAAGCTCTGCATGTTTCTCTTTTGCTTTATCCATACCTTTGTGATATTGTTGCTTCTTCAAGTGGCTAAGCTACCTTATCTACTCCCATGTTAAGTTTGTTTGTTTTTTATCTTTAAGTTCAAATTAAAAGTCAAGGCATAATTACTGTTGTTTTTGCTACAATTGAGCTCGCCTGGTGATCAGACAACACAAACTATCAAAAACGCGATGTTTACATCACCGACGTTTATTTTGAAACTTGGTGCTTTCTTCTTGTAGCTTGCAAATTGACGTGCTTTGCGTCAAAACACTTCTGAGACGCTTCGCTGGTCACACCTACATACTGTATCCATAGCTGTATTAATGTATTTCTGTCACCCAAGGTGGCAATTCAAATAGAGGCTGTCATGTTAGCTGGGAGTAAAAATCAAGTCATAAATATTTGAATATTCTGTTGATTTTAAAATTACAAATATACTACAATTTTAATTTATTTAAGGATAACCAGTTGAGTTGTATCATCAATTTTTCCAGGTAGTAGCTAAAAGGCTATAGTTTATACTGATAATATTTTATTTATTTTTTATTTTTTTTATTTTGACAAGACTTAATAGGATTTTGAAATAGGAATAATCTGAGGGAAAAAAACAAGAAACAACACCAAAGTGCTTCATCAAGACTTTATCATTTAAGGATTTTAACAGATGATAGATGTTTGGACAGCAAAAAGAAAACTGGATAGTGGTGCCTAAATGGTATAGTAATATGAAACAACAAATAATGTTACCCTTCAATATTTTATAGTCCTACAAATGTGACAGGCACAACACACACTAAATTATAGATACCCAAACCGTATTTATACATAGAACTCTGTGTCTGTAAATGAATGAATCTATATAGCATACAACATGTCATTTTTCTTGATAATAACTTGAAAGTGAATATAATATTGGATCTTCGTGGCTCTACAAAGTTGGCCTTCGAGTGTTGAAGTTTATTATTAACAGTTTGAAAGGGTTTCATTTTGGTTTATTATGGCCTTGGGTAAGTGCGCTGACACTGACATTATTATTGATTCACACTACTTGTTCGAGGAAATAGACATATTTGTAAAACATTTATGAAACATCTCATTTACCATGTCAATGTTCATCTATAAAATGAGCACCGAAAAGGATGAACTATTGATGATGCAATATAAGCACGGATGTTATTGTCTGAAACAATGGGGCGAGAGGAGAAACGCAAACAAATATGACTTTGCCGAAAGCTTGGATGGATGGATATAAATCTCTCTTTGCCCAAGCTTACACAGGAAGCCGACTGGCCTTGCATTCATAACACTTTCATCTCCTATTACAATATTGGCCTTTTGAGTAAATGACCTCCATGTTTCAAATGTGACAAGCAGGTTTCCAGCTCAGGCCCGGATTATTCTTTCTTTCATTATTACCTCCATTCTCATTCACGGAGGACACTCCTTGATTTATGCTGACAACAAAAGCGCAGTCTATTTCAAACTATCGCGCAACACACAAAGACTGAAAGTTTGTTCTGCTGGGTTTTGGTAATATCCATCTCATCCTTTAATTATACCACATGCTGGTGTCAAAGAAAACATATTCAAATGTTCAAAGTTAACAATACTTGTTTGGCCCAGCTTTCATTTTGCAGTAAGAGTAGCAATGTATGCAACATGTCTGCAGGTCTGATTGCAAGGTCTTTTTTGAAGTATTGAGAGAAGGATCAAGATGGAAATCAGGAATAAAATATTGGCAACGCTTTGTGGTCAATGTTTTTGAAAATAAAGCGTACAAGTGTCAAAATAGACATATTGGAAGAATTTCTTGGAATTGCATTTACATCAAGTGGTGCCATCTGCTTCAATGAATGATTTCAAATTCTAGTGGTGTGTAACATGAACTTGTGTATGGATGTCAATGTCTGTATAAACACACGTGGTCCCCGGGGCTGAAAGTTGAGCGCTTCTGTGACAAATAGTATGAAAGTGCACGATTCCAAAGCTCTAAGCCTCAATACTGTATCTGATTTAATAGCAAAACAGCTTTTTTTTCACAGTCATATGCATTCCCCGTCTTGCAGCATTCGAACAGGATTAACAAAAGCTTTGCAGAATGTCTTTTGATTATATATATTTCACTATTTTGGAGTCATGCTTTGGCAAAATTAAATCATCAATCTTTTAGTGCTTGGAAAATCCTCAAAGATTTGTCCTCAAGTATGTCAAATATTTACTGGATTGTTAAAGGTTTTCCTTTTGACTGAACTTTTGACTTTTCAGATATGAAAAAAGCTTGAGCTTTCTACACCCAGTGAAAAGCCCCGCTATACTTTTGGTGTTATCTATTGTCATTTCAGTAAACAGTCAAACTCAGGGACACCAAGTAAATCTCTCCTCAAGGCCTGTTTAGACTCATATGCATAAACCTGCTGCAGCTGGTAAGGTTTCAAAAATAGCAAAAGGTGACAAATGCTTGACTGAAATATGAGTGATATTGAAAGACAAGACTTCTGCAACTCAGAAGTATTTACATATATACAGTAGAATGTATTATAATTGAGAGCTTATTAATCTAGGTGTTGTATGCAAGTCTTAAGATGAGTTGGTGTGCCTGTCCCAGCCAGTGATTGGACGTCAAGGCTGGTTGCACCTGCTCAACTCTGCTGTTTCAAGCACCTGTTTTACTTTTGATAGGAGTTCTTTTAGGAGATGGTCTCGGTAGTCCTTTTTTCTCTGCGTTATTTGCTATAAGGGTGAAATATTGATTTAGGTAGGTACGGGGAGGCGAGTTTGATGGTCCTGTGTGGGCTGGCCTATTTTTCTCATTTCAGGATTCATGTATCAAGTAAAGCCAGGAATTCATACTAGTTATGAGAACTATGGCTGTGCTAACATTTGAATTGTCTTGTTGCACTGTTTTGACCCAGCTGGTGGAAAAGTTTTGGAAAATGTTTGTGATCTAGATGTCTACGATTAATGCAAACAGTTCTGAACAATGTTGCACAGGAACTTTGCGTTATGCTCACCTCAGCCTATAGCTGATGAATGATTGATACAGTAAACATTTAATGATGATTTAATATCCCTGTGCAGATTAATATTTTGAAACCCAAACACCATTTAGTAACACATATTGAAAGAATGGCACATCGAACACCTCATTTTATAACAACACTGAAGCCAGAAATGACTGAAAGTATGAGGCTCTTCAGTCAGTTTGCTCCGGTGCACACACTGAGATTCTTTGTTTTCCTTCTTTCATTTTTTTAAGGGAGTTGTTTCCATGGCACCACGTGTATCACAGAAATATTATAGAGTGTGCCATTAGGGCTGTGAGGCATTCTCATTTTACCATCACTATACGCTGAAACTGATTTCATATAAACCCCTGCAGAGAATTGATGCACATTTCACAGTGAAACTAAAGCTGAATTCAAAATGGAGGACTGGCATCTGAACTGCACAATGTAGGCCAATCAATTATTTATATACTGTATGTGTAAAAATTGTTTTGGGTACACTCTGTATTTTGTGAAATAGAAAGTCAACAGTCAATACTATTCTTTTTTGGCTTGTTTATAGAAAACTTGGCAAAGCCTGAAGCTCTACTGTCAAATTCTCTGCTTCAAGTTACTTTTGAGTTGGAAGGCACATCAACACTTTCTACAAGTTGTTTCTACTCTTTTTTTCCCCCCATTCCTTCTGCTGTATGTAGCACACAGGTATATTTCAAGAATCTCTAATTAACTGGAAATGTTTATTTCATTTTATGCAGGCTATCTCTGATTTATTTTAAAGCTACATAACCAGAAAATACAAGGCTTTGAAATCATTTACATATCTAGTCTATGGTCATTTTTGTTGTTGTCTCTTTTCTATGAAAATTGGAACGTAACCTCCGTTTCATAACAGTCCCACATGAGTTTGTCCTTTCGTGGGTGCAAATCCTGAAAAGTTGCACAGTGTTGCATTTCTCCAAGTTCCTGATATGGGTCACGAGATGTTCATCCCGGTTTTCCTGTTACACTGTGAGGTATGACAGTAAGACTTACTGCATGGCTTAGTACCAAGATTAATTTTTTTTAATTCATGTAACCTTTTTTTTTATTACACTCCTCCTCTCTTCATTCATGCCTATTTTGTGATCATTTGTTTATTGTCAGACAGCAGGTTACAAAGGGTTACATAACATTTTGACATGCCATTCATTTTCTTGTTTTGGTTCTATCACCCAATGCCATTAGCTAATGCTAATGCCATTTCACACACCTATCTACCTAGGAGACCATTTGGATTAAAATAAAGTCAAATAAAGATGAGAGCCGTTCCCTTATTGAGCATTCTTGTGACTTTCTGGTAGCTAGCTAACAGTATGTGTCCCTTAGTTTTAGAAAGTTTTAACTAACAGTTCATCTTGAGCTTCCTGGAACATCTAATGTGAACATGATAATGATTTCTACCCTGAACCTGCCAGGGTGTCATTTTGATCCCATTAAGATATATTTTAACTTTTACCTTTTTAATGGGGGTTCTAAAATTCAGTAAGTCAACAAACCAATCATAGCAGCAAATCCATATCTCAATGCCACAAACCTATCCTTAATAAACTATAGCTTTCTGTAACATTTTGTGGAATTTTGTGTAGTAGTTACAAAACATATTGATTTGTCCAGTTTACACTATGAGACAAGGTTTGTAACAATGTTATTAAGTTAGCCTCTTTGTGGTTCTCCTGGCCAGCCGCCATTCAGCATTTGGTGGTTGAGGTAATCATTGTAAAACATCCCTGAGCCGTTCTTTGATTGGTCTAGACCAGTAGCAACACACGCCTGTCATTTCTCATTTGGTGATTAGAGGATGTTCATGCCCACAGACAGGACTTGATTTGGATGGAATAATACAGGTATGTCCACTTCAATATTACCACAGTGTTAGCCAAAATAAGTACACAGCTCCCTTGGAAACAAGTACAATGGATCTATCTACATTTTTTTTAATAATATGCACATGTAAAATAAAAAATAATAGGATGTATTTTTTCTATCAAGTCTTGTTTTTGCTCGAGTGAGGATTATTTCTGTCCGATCCATTGACCAGTAGCATTATTTTAGGCCACATCTTCCAAAGTGTGGCGTTAAATAATGCCCCAGCCAAGGCATTCTCAAAGTGGACCATCCCAGTGGAAAAGAGGCAGTGTAGATTTGGGCCTTAGTGGTAGTGGTCCAGGTTGCAATCCCACATTTCACACTGCTCCCCTTTAGTGCATGTGAACAGCTATGGGGCCCTGCAGGAACATGCTGTTGTAGGAAAAAAAAAAATGATAAAAACAAAAATGTTGAAACAAAACCAGACCTGCAAATCTTGGTACACGAATATGTGCTTAAAAAGAATCATGAGTGTGCATCCCCTCAGGTTCAGTTTGTTCTTTCTGGAACACGAAGTAAAGGAATTTACACCAAAGAATGTCTATTAGATATTCTATTTTAGACAAAAAGTGTAATGTAAAAAGTGTAATTATAATGTGATTGTACAGTACAGAAAACATATTGTTTCATTTTGTTTAACTATAAACTACAAATTTTACACTATGCTTATTTCAAAGACAGTGGATAAAGGGCACTACCTCATGTCTTTGATTAATCAGTATTATTGGAATGATTTTCTATATTTTCTCACACAGTGCAAACAGAGCAGATGGTCTTTGGGAGTAACATATTCTCATTAGGACATCCAGGATCTGCATATCTGAAAGGGGAGGGGGAAAAATGAGAGAAGGGGGGTTGAAATCCTCAGAGTTTTGGCACCGATCAACTCTCTGACCTTCTGTCCAGTCTGCTGGCTGACAGGCGGCAATAAAAGGATGGAGCGCAAAAGGCAAACTGACAGGCTCTTGGTAGAGATCTGAGTGTATCTAATTACTCGTATGTTACATTCACCTTTTATTGGGCTTTTGTTATGCAAAAAAGTCAATAAACAGCAAAACATACAAATTAAACTTTAGTCTTTACATGATGAATACATGACACAGGAATGATTTCTGGTGTAGCATGTCTATGAGTGATAGTAGAGTATTCCTGTAGAATGTACCTCATCATCAGTATGTGTAAGATGTGTGATAGACCCATACAAAACATACGTGAAAAGGGGTGAGCCAGGTACAGACTTTGACAGGAAGGATGGTCGTATCTGTAAATGTGCTATTGCAATTTAGTGGTTACTGTGTAGACCAAATTAGTTAAATGAGCAATTGAGTGTCTGTAAATGTGGTTCTAGTATCCTAAAGTTGTTGTCACCACACTTCGGGAGAAGCAGTCAATTTAAATAATGGTCCATAGAGGATAATACAACAAAATATGTTGCAGTAGAATGGCTTAAATTATGGTTAAGGTAGCCACTATGAGATATATACAGGGGCGGGGCCTAATGACAACAGAAACTACCCAAATAACTCTTATCAAAAGTGGTGATTTTTGCTTGATAACATGCACAAGTTGACACAAATGGGTTTGAATAGCTACTAAAGGTAACCATCCTCACCTGTGATCTTTTTGCATGTAATCTGTGCGTGTAAATACGGTCAGTGAGTTTCTGGGCTCCTGACAGACCCTATCATCTTTCATCCAGTGCTGCACTGACATTTCTGTATTCTGAGTCATGGGGAAAGGAAAATATTTGTCAGAGGATCTGCGGAAAAGGTAATTGAACTGTATAAAAAGAAAAGGGTCATAAAAAGATTTGAGAGGAATTGAGAATGCCAATCAGCAGTGTTAAAAATGATTGATTGAGTTGAAACCAAATCAAGGTCAGGTAGACCAACAAAACTTTCAGCTAAAATACAGGACTCTCTGAAAAAAAGTGGCTGTTTCAAGATGCACAATAAGGAGGCACTTGTAGAAAAATGTGCTCCATGATCAAGAAAGCCATTACTTTGCAAATGGCACAAATCATCCCGCTTACAATATGCCAAACAGCACAGAGACAAGCCTCAAAACGTCTGTAACAAAGTCATTTGGAGTGACGTAACATTTGGTCAACAAGGCCTGTGATGAAAGGTACACCATTCCTGCTGTAAAAACATGGAGGTGGATCGCTGATGTTTTGGAGATGTGTGAGCTACAAAGACACAGGAAAAGATAAAGGCCTGGATTTAGGTCAATAACAGAGCACGTAGCGTAGCCATGTTACGTAGGCTTTACAATAGCGGTAGCAGGGGCTTAAATAACATGACGGTAAATGTAGTTAGCGTTATGTTTGGTAGAAAGTCAATATGGTGGATGGTGGATGTAAAGACATTGATGAAGTTTTTGAGAATTTTATAAGAAGACTGAGACTATTAAAAGAAGAGACTAAATTGGGATCAGCAAGGGACTACAGCAGATGGATTTCTACAGTATTTTCAGGCAGTGATTGGGACAGTAACCCTGGACACAACTTGGTGAGTGCTACTGATTTATTGTTTAGTGTTAATGTGCTTTTCATTTACGTGGATCTGTGTTTTATTTGCTGGTAGGCTACATGCTTTGCAAACGTGCCGTGCTTTGCAAACGTGCAATGTTCTAACCGGACATATACAGTGGTAAGAAAAAGTATGTGAACTTTTTGAAATGTCATGATTTTCTGAATAAATGTCTCTTAAATCAAGGGTATTGACAAAGATAACATGTCTAAAAATAATTACACAAAAAAATTCTGATCTTTTGTCTTTATTGAGCACAGTCATTTAACAAAGTAACTTTAAAAAAGTATGTGAAGCCTTGAGTTAATGACCTCAAAAAAGCTAATTGGAGTCAGGTTTAGGCACACCTGGAGTCTTGTTAAGATAATACATTTGGATGTGTGCACTACGGCTACTTTGACTGATTAAAACCCCTCAAACCTTTGGAAAATGCTTTGCACAAGAAGAACCACAGATTTGAAGGCATCATTGGAACTTGCTAACATCTCTATTCATGAGTCTACAATACGTAAAACACTGAACAAGCAGGATATCATTGGCAGGACACCACAAAGTAAGCCACTGCTTACTAAAAAGAACATTGCTGCACACTTGAAGTTTGCAAAAAAGCACATGGACACTCCACAGTGGTATTGGCAAAATGTTTTGTGGACTGATGAAACTAAGATAGAACTATTTGGAAAAAACACACAGCGCTACATCTGGCGTAGAAAGGACACGGCTTATCATCATGAAAAGATCATCCCAACTGTAAAGTAAAGTGGAGGAAACATCATTGAGGGAATAATGTGAGGATGTCTGTACATCAGCTGAAACTGTGCAGAAGGTGGGGGATGCAACAGGAAAACAACTCAAAACACCAGAGCAACACAACAGAAGCACAATCCGATTTTTGAAGTGGCCAAGTCAGAGCCCAGACCTCAACCCAATCGAGATGCTATAGATTGACTTGAAGAGGGCCATATACGTACATGAGACGTCCAAAGAATATGACAGCGCTTAAGCCATTCTGCCTGGAAGAATGGGCTAAAATTCCTCCTCAACAATGTGCAGGTCTGATCCACAGCTACAGGAAGCGCCTGGTTGAGGTTATTGCTGCAAAGGGGGGTCAAACAGTTATTAATTCTAAGGTGTCACTTACTTTTTCTACTACCACTTTTAATGGTCAATGAGTGTGTTCAATAAAGATACAAGCATAGAATTGTTTTGTGTAATTATTTTTAGGCACCAGTGTTGCCACAGTTACTTTGAAAAAGTAACTCAGTTACTTTACAGATTACTTGATTTAAAAAGTAACTTAGTTACTTTACAGATTAATTAATTTTAAAAGTAACTAAGTTACTTTACAAGTTACTTTATTAGTTACATTCAGCAGCTGCCGACAACATAAAAATGACAACTGGTTTTGCCAACAATCACTTTATTTGAAGTGTATTTTTAACAGCAACATCAACAATCTATCTCCTGACAATTAAAGTTGAATTTAAAAACTATTTCCTGAAAAAATACATGTTTTTACAAAAAATAAAGGCAGTCTCTCTTGACTTAACATAAATACTTGTTTTAATAAAAATAAAGGCAGTCTTTCTTGTCTTAACATAAATACTTGTTTTAATAAAAATAAAATAGTCTTTCTTGACAAAAAATTACAAAAATAGTAACTTACAGTGACTTGGTCAAGTAACTTTAATCTGATTACTGGTTTGGAAATAGTAATGCGTTAGATTACTCGTTACTGAAAAAGTGGTCAAAATAGAGTAACGTTACTAAGTAACGCGTTACTGGCATCACTATTAGGCACATTATGTTGGTCAATACCCTTGACTTAGATGAAGATCACATCACATTTTTAGACAAATCTATTCGAACAAAAGGTTCACAATCTTTTTTCTTGCCACTGTAACAGCTACATTTATTATTGATTATTTATTAGGTTAATATTAGCAAGCTTTATTTGTTTGAAAATATATATTTTTAACCAAAGAATGAAGCACTCCTAGTTTTGAGTCATGTCTTAGGTTTTGTGTATGACAATTTGTCAATAAATCATATGAAATGTGATGCTGCTGTTACTGTAATGTGCACTAAATATAACAATGCATCTAATTAGCCCCTCCGCCCAATATTACCACCACTGGGTATATATATATATATAGCTCGTTCAGGATTGTGTAATTGAGGAACAGAATAAAATGCAGTCAAATGAAGACAGATTGCAGATACCTTATACAGTATGTTGTGTATGTGTATAGTGGACAATCTATTTTAACAATGTTAAACTGCCAAATGGTCAATTGTTATATATACTATTTATTTTCAGTTTGAACACATTTTCATAAAAGCACAACAAATATTCCGTGGGGTTTGTATACTTCTATTTGCCTTAGGTTTTACTTTTTTAGAACTTTTTCAGGCGAACGTGGTGCCCTTTTCCACCGGCTTGATGTGCCTATTCTCGTGCAAATTATATGAGCACTGTCAACTCCAGTTTATGTCTGTTTCAAATATATTAAATAGCTCACAGCAAGTTGAAAGTTGACGTTTCTTGCAGAGACAGTTACCTAGAAAAGGGAAGTAGGCCTACTTAACACGTACTGTCACGTTTTCTCTTTTACTTCCTAAAGCCGTAGAATCCGGACGCTGATTAAAGCAATTCAATTTGAATATTATTTAGAGATATATTATATATTGAGTCAAAGTAATCACTGTTGTGGAAAGCATTCACGCTAATAAATAAAATATTTTTTTTGTTTCCATTTAAGTGAAATAGTTAAAGGCCCTTCTTTCAATGGTATGCTTTTGGTGTAAAACTAAACTAAACTAAACACAACCTCAGATGAAGCGAACATTTTATTTATTTTACTGCGTTCATATTTTATGGAAAAAAATTACAACAACATGGAAAAAAATAAATAGTATGTGGGCTAAAAGTTGCAGCTGTGTGCTAATCACCAGGCTATTTTTAATGGATCATCAGAAGGTGTGCAGCCCTCTATAAAAGCACATGTTTTAGCAGTTTGCTGGTGTCGAGCATTTAGGTGTGTGTCAACAAAGCAATGAGAGGAAAACACACACAAACCAGTAGTATGGAAATTTATAAAGCTCCAGAATGGGAATTATTTCTAAAGTATTTCATAATCGTATATTTTAAACATATCTGAAAATAAAAAAGTCTTATTTCTAGAAAAGGATTAACCGGTCCTTCTTGTTATTTTATTAAAAAAAAATCTGGAAAATATAAGAGAATATCTAATGGGCACTATAGCAATCTGGACAGCACAGGACTGGCAGCTGAATGTCGACCTAGGGAGACAGCTTAAATTCCCGGAAAAAATTGCAGTGACCACGCTCAGGCCAGACATTGTCTTGGTGTCAGAAAAAACAAGGCAAGTGGTCCTGCTGGAGTTGACGGTCCCCTGGGAAGACCGGATGGAGGAGGCTTTTGAGAGGAAGAGGGCCAAGTATGAGGAGCTGTCAGGAGAATGTCGAAGCAGGGGGTGGAGGACCCGATGCAATCCCATCGAGGTCGGGTGTAGAGGATTCTGTGGGCCAGTCACTCATCAGGGCCCTCAAGATGCTCGGAGTGAAGGGACTGCACATAAAAGCCGCCAAGAACATCACGGACGCGCTGAAAAGGCGCCAAGATGGCTGTGGATCAAGCGGGGCGATCCGTGGATCATACAAGCTGCTCAGACACGAGCCGGGGTCTGATCAACCCTGGCTGGGTCGCCTGGGCGAGGGTGTATGATGTTGTGAGACCCGAAACACCCAATGAACCCAGGATACATCACTGATGATGTGTCTGAGTTGCACCAAAGGTGTATTTCAAGAATCATACCATCTGGCTAAGCCAGTGACTTCTGGGAACAGTCCAGATGACAACCATGAAGAGTATGGAGACTGCTGGAGAGACAGCTGGCAACTGGGAAGACAGTAACCGGGGCAGCGAGGGCCAGCAACCCAGACTGCAGCTTCCGTGAGGTTGCACCCAAAATAAGCTACGGAAACCCCTAATGAATCATACCCCCAGGGGTGCCCGAGAGGGGGGGAGAATGAGCACCCCAACAGGACGGATACACAGGTAACGACCAATGCGCATGGAGAAACGACAATGAGTGCAGCTTGCGTATGTGGCAAAGTCTGCAAGAACCGGCATGGCCTGAAGATCCACCAGGCCAAAATGAAATGCTTGATGGGGAGGCAGGTGGTGCAACGCACAGGTCTAGCACCTGGTGAGACGCAGGAGGAGCCCGGCCCGGAGTCACCCCACAGCGCCCAGAACCTCCACGCCCCACAAGCCCCACCCCATGTCAGACATTCTGAACATCGCCGGGTCAAGTGGCCTGCTGCCAACAAGGAGAGAGAGTGGCTCCAGTTCGATGAGGACCTGGACCAAGTCCTCGAAGCTACAACGAGGGGAATGTAGACCAGAAGTTGCGGGCACTGTCAGCAATGATCATCAGCATCGGAGCGGAAAGGTTCGGGATTAAGGAACCACAGCTGACCAGAGGTGTGGCAGAGCCAAATCGACGGGAAGTTAAGATCAGCCAGCTAAGGAGTGAGCTTAGACTGCTCGGACGGCAGTTTAAGAAGGCAAGGGAGGAGGAAAAGGCTGGTCTGGCAGAACTCCGCCATATCCTGAGGAAAAGACTGACCCTCCGCGAGCTGAATGGCATAGGAGGAGGGGCAAGGAGAGAGCCAGGAAACGTGTCGCCTTCATTTCTAACCCGTTTGGATTTACGAAGAAGATTCTCGGGCAGAAAAGAAGTGGCCATCTTGCATGCACTGAAGAAGAGGTTAACAAGTACCTCAGCACCATCTACAGTGACAGCGCAAGAGACAAAGATCTCGGGCCATGTAAAATGCTGATAATTCCGCCGGAACCCACCTCAACATTTAACACTAGGGAGCCAACTTTGAAGGAAGTTGAAGAAGTTGTCAAGGCTGCTAGAACCAGCTCAGCACCAGGCCCGAGTGGAGTGCCATACGTCGTCTTTAAGAGGTGCCCCAGACTTTTGAAGAGATTATGGAAACTAATCAAGGTCATCTGGAGGAGGGGGAAGGTGGCACAGCAGTGGCGACACGCAGAGGGTGTCTAGATCCCGAAGGAGGAGAGCTCAAGCACCATGGAGCAGTTTAGAGTCATCTCGCTTCTCAGTGTAGAGGGCAAAATTTTCTTTAGTTTACTTGCCCGACGCCTGACGGAGTTCCTCCTGAGGAACATGTACATCGACACCTCTGTGCAGGGGGAGTCCCCAAGATGCCAGGATGTATCGAGCATACAGGAGTAGTCACCCAGCTGTTACGCGAGGCACGTGAAGGCAAAGGGGATCTTGCAGTCCTCTGGCTCGATCTCGCCAACGCCACGGGTCAATCCTCATAGGCTGGTAGAAACCTCACTTGACAGACATCACGTTCCAGACAAGATCAAGAACCTCATACTGGATTATTACAATTCCTTTAGTTTGAGAGTCACCTCTGGAGCGGAAACATCTGCATTTCATCGGCTTGAGAAGGGCATTATCACTGGATGCACTATTTCAGTGATATTGTTTGCCTTGGCAATGAATATGCTGGTGAAGTCAGCAGAGGTGGAGTGTAGAGGCCCACTCACCAAGTCAGGCATACGGCAGCCCCCCATCAGAGCATTTATGGATGATCTGACGGTGACCACAACATCGGTTCCGGGGTGCAGATGGATCCTCCAAGGGCTCGAGCAGCTCATGAAATGGGCCCGGATGGACTTCAAGCCAGCCAAGTCCAGGTCCCTGGTGGTGAAGAAAGGGAAGGTTACAGACCAGTTCCGCTTCACACTAGGAGACATCCAGATACCATCTGTCGGAGAAAAGCCAGTCAAGAGTCTTGGCAAGATCTACGACTGCACACTGAAGGACACCGCAGCACTCCAGACAACCACCGATCAGTTGGGAATCTGGTTGACGGCTGTGGACAAGTCAGGTCTGCCAGGTAAATATAAAGCCTGGATTTACCAGCACGGCATCCTGCCTCGACTGCTCTGGCCTCCTGGTCTATGATGTGCCAATTACCACTGTTGAATGCTTCGAGAGGAAAGTCAGCTGTTCCTGCGGAAGTGGCTAGGGCTACCACGAAGCCTCAGTGACATTGCCTTGTATGGGAGGAAGAACAAGCTAAAACTGCCCTTCAGCAGCCTGAAGGAAGAGTTTATGGTAACCCGATCAAGAGAGGTGCTACTGTACAGAGACTCCAGTGACATCAAGGTCTCTTCGGCAGGCATAGAGGTTAGAACTGGCAGGAAGTGGAAGGCCCAAGAGGCAGTAGACCAGGCTGAATCACGGCTGCGACATAGTGAGCTGGTGGGGCAGTGGCATCTGGACGGGCAGGACTCGGGAGTAATCCAAGACCTCGCTTTAACAAGGCTCAGGGAAAGGAAAGGCGGCAGCTGATTCAAGATGAGGTCCGAGCTGGGGTGGAAGAAGCCCGCTGCAGTAGAACAGTAGGGATGCGGCAGCAGGGGCATGGACCCGATGGGAGCAGGCGGCAGAACGGAAGATATCATGGACAGAATTATGGAAGTCGGAGCCACAACGGATCAAATTCCTGGTTCAGTCAGTCTATGATGTCCTCCCAAGCCCATCCAATCTCTTTCGCTGGGGCCTGGCAGACACACCATTGTGCCCACTCTGTCAGAGAGGAGGTTCACTGGAGCACATCTTGAGCTGCTGCCCAAAAGCACTGGGAGATGGGCGCTCGCTGGCGCCACGACCAAGTACTGAGGGTTGTTGCAGAGGTCATCAGTACTGGGATCGCCTGCAGTAGACACCAGCAACCTGCAAGACAGAACATCGCCTTTGTTAAAGCCGGGGAGAAACCACCTCAGCGCCTGAAGCAATCAGGGGGACTGCTCGCAACAGCACAGGACTGGCAGCTGAATGTCGACCTAGGGAGACAGCTTAAATTCCCGGAAAAAATTGCAGTGACCACGCTCAGGCCAGACATTGTCTTGGTGTCAGAAAAAACAAGGCAAGTGGTCCTGCTGGAGTTGACGGTCCCCTGGGAAGACCGGATGGAGGAGGCTTTTGAGAGGAAGAGGGCCAAGTATGAGGAGCTGTCAGGAGAATGTCGAAGCAGGGGGTGGAGGACCCGATGCAATCCCATCGAGGTCGGGTGTAGAGGATTCGTGGGCCAGTCACTCATCAGGGCCCTCAAGATGCTCGGAGTGAAGGGACTGCACATCAAAAAAGCCGTCAAGAACATCACGGACGCTGCTGAAAAGGCGTCAAGATGGCTGTGGATCAAGCGGGGCGATCCGTGGATCATACAAGCTGCTCAGACACGAGCCGGGGTCTGATCAACCCTGGCTGGGTCGCCTGGGCGAGGGTGTATGATGTTGTGAGACCCGAAACACCCAATGAACCCAGGATACATCACTGATGATGTGTCTGAGTTGCACCAAAGGTGTATTTCAAGAATCATACTGTAATACCTTAAGATCCCTGTCACGATCTCAGGTATTTCTGTCATATTACATTAATACTGTAATAACTTAAGATCCATGTTATGATCTCAGGTGTTTCTGTCATATTACATTAATACTGTAATAACTTAAGAACCCTGTCCATATCTCAGGTGTTTCTGTCATATTACATTAATACTGTAATAACTTAAGATCCCTGTTATGATCTCAGGTGTTTATGTCATATTACATTAATACTGTAATAACTTAAGATCCCTGTTATGATCTCAGGTGTTTCTGTCATATTACATTAATACTGTAATACCTTAAGATCCCTGTTATGATCTCAGGTGTTTCTGTCATATTACATTAATACTGTAATAACTTAAGATCCCTGTCCAGATCTCAGGTGTTTCTGTCATATTACATTAATACTGTAATACCTTAAGATCCCTGTTATGATCTCAGGTGTTTCTGTCATATTACATTAATACTGTAATAACTTAAGATCCCTGTTATGATCTCAGGTGTTTCTGTCATATTACATTAATACTGTAATAACTTAAGATCCCTGTTATGATCTCAGGAGTTTCTGTCTTATTACATTAATACTGTAATAACATCAGATCCCTGTTATGATCTCAGGAGTTTATGTCTTATTACATTAATACTGTAATAACTTAAGATCCATGTTATGATCTCAGGTGTTTCTGTCATGTTACATTAATACTGTAATAACTTAAGATCCATGTTATGATCTCAGGTGTTTATGTCATATTACATTAATACTGTAATAACTTAAGATCCCTGTTATGATCTCAGGTGTTTCTGTCATATTACATTAATACTGTAATACCTTAAGATCCCTGTCACGATCTCAGGTGTTTCTGTCATATTACATTAATACTGTAATAACTTAAGATCCATGTTATGATCTCAGGTGTTTATGTCATATTACATTAATACTGTAATAACTTAAAATCCCTGTTATGATCTCAGGTGTTTCTGTCATATTACATTAATACTGTAATACCTTAAGATCCCTGTTATGATCTCAGGTGTTTCTGTCATATTACATTAATACTGTAATAACATAAGATACCTGTCACGATCTCAGGTGTTTCTGTCATATTACATTAATACTGTAATAACTTAAGATCCTCGTTAACTTCAGGAGTGTTGATGATGATTCTGACCTCTCCAAGTTCCCCATATGATCTCTAGTGAGTTTCTCTGTCTTATTACACAATCACTGTAACAACATCAGATCCTGTTATGGGCATCTCAGGTAAAGTTTATGTCTCTATTACATTACTGTAATAATTAAGTCAATGGGCCATACAGGATATCCTAGTACCCCTGTCATGTTAGCATTAATTACTGGAATAGAAGTTTCAAGATCCATATGATCTTACATATGTTCATTATATCCCTAGTTTACTCAATAAACTTTGATGTGTTATGACCTCTCAGGTGGTTACAGACATATTGGTGGCTATCACTAAGATGCCTGTCATGATCTCAGGTGCACATCAGTACACCAGTGTAATACTGTAATAATCTACGCTGGAAGATTCATATGGTATCTCAGGTGTATTATGCTTACCTTTTATTACACTACACTGTGGGGAACAACTCAAAATCCCCTGTTATGATCTCAGTGCTTGCTATTACATTAATACTGTAAATACCTTAAGATCCCTGTAATCTAAGTGATGCTCAGGGAATGGTTACATTACACAATACCTAAGTTCCAAGGCATGATATCTGCCGCCATCTCAGTCCGTTGGTCACAGTATCTCACCATTAATACTACAGTACTTAAGATCCCCAAGATGATATGGCTTTGTACGCTACCAAGCTGGCAGACCTGTTGCAGCCCATCAAGTTTGTAATAACAGTGAAGATGCAAGTGCTGGCGGTCCATTTTTGATTTTTCTGCAGTCATATATGCTGTGCATGTGAGCACCATAATCCCAGGCCCACTTTGGACATCAAATAAATCACAAGAGCCCTTGTCACATCTTCAGGACTTGTTACATCGCGGAAATCCTGCTTACAACAGTGGTCTCATTGTTTAGGGTGTACCAGGGTACCAAGCCTCGTTAGCACCACATCACATCTTTTGATGATACCTCGCGTATGGGCTTAACCGATATTCCTCACGCGGTCAAAGGTAGTTGGTAGACGACGGAACAGCACAGACTCTGCATGTACAAAGAGACGCGATAGACCAAAGTATCCGTGTGCGCGTCACGTCATTACGTTCGTTCGGAGAATGTGAGATCTGGTTACCCAACAGGATGATGTTCTTACTCGGGGAGCAAGGGCATTGCAGACACCCATCAGAGTGGAATTCGGCAAGAACGATCATTTTCACGAGTCAGCGTGTATTTCACAACCTAACACCGGATTCCACCTGTGGTTCTAAGAGGGATTTGAACTACGCGCCGGAGTAGAACGACGGATTTTGAGTTAGTAAGAAGCTGTGCTAAGGAGGAGGTCAGTGTTTTGTAAATAATCCAGATGGTGTAAGCCTGTCATCACTACAAAGAACAGATCTGCTGTATGACACTGGAGATGTTAGCTGGAATTAGCATAACGGTTTACTATCTAGGCCCAGGGAATTCTCGCGATACAGTATATCTAGGAGCATCTGCGTATATGTGTGTGTGTGAATGTGAGAGAGGCGATGTCCTGCAAATTCCAAATGAACAATCAGACCGTTTCTTTATTCAATATGCCCTTCCTATCATCTCTGAGACATTAATCAATACTGCCGATCCTACCATATGTACGCCGTCTAGTTCACACAGCACGTTTATGCCATAACAAGTATTTACGGGCCAACGCAGACTTAAGCGAGAGGCAGTAATGTGACACACTCCTGTACACCCTAACTTGGGAAGACTCTGCACAACTGTTCATCTCCAAACCAAAAAATACGGTAAAAGCTTGCAGGCGAGGCATGATCATTGTTGTCTCCTTCCTCAGTGAGGAAATAAATGCTGATGAGTCGCAGTGGAGGCTCTAACTGGCTTTTGAAACTAATCGTCGCTCAGGGAGCGAATTGTAACCTTCATGGGGAGGAGCACAGACACTCCAATAGACTGCATTGCTTTAGATCACACAATTTCGTGGAGAAGTGCTGTTTTCCAGGAGTCTGTAATGCTTTCCAACAACAGGAAGCCATGGATGCAACCCTGGATATAAAGACTTCTTCTTAAGGAGAAGAAGACTTCCTGGCTTTAAATTAGAAACAAGGAAGAGTTCTGAAAAATGTCCAGTAGAGTCATAACCCTCGTTTTGAAGAAAGAAGATCAGGAAGAAAAGGACAAATCTAACCTGATGGAGGTTCAGCATGCAGATAGAACTCTAGATGTCATGGTGTGAATAATGAAAACATCATCCCTTTGACTGGCTGCATGTGACTCAGCCCAAGGTGATCGAGGGCGACCAGAGGTGGGTGAATGATCCAATCATTGACTGTAAGATAGATTTGATCTGAGTCATGATGACCCCCCATCCAGTCCCCGATTTTTACTGCCGACACAGCAGGCTGCCCAGGTGGCCCCACCTGCTGGCACGGCTATCAGCTCATAGCTACCCACATCACACTCCAACTCTGTCTGGCCTAATTCTCAGCTCCTCCATCCAATGTAACACGTGTCCCTCTGTTGGTACATTGACACAGGCATGGATTGAGTCGGGTCTGTGAAGATCAAAAGTAATCTGCAGTGTCCATGGGCTCATCAGACCTCAAGACCTGCAGACCAGCGGTGGCGGCATAATGCTGTACATGCTTGACCTGAAGCCTGTAGAGCTGGAATAATAGAGGTGCCACATGAAACATCCCATGGTACTCTGTGGAAAGACCCCACGCCTGGGGACCATTACTGGCAGACCGTAAAGAACTGACCCAACTTACGAAACAAGGAGAGTGCTTTGGTGGCTTAACCTGATATCTGAGACCATTGGTAAGAGCCCAGTTCAGTGATGGATCCATTCTATCTAGTCTGTGTCACGACCTGGTCACTGTATCAAGACGCAGTCATCTCCAAGTCCAACAGAATCGGGACTTTCTTTTCTGATCATAGGGGTTGGCATACGAGACAGAGACTTTGATTTTGACTTTCTCAGTGCTGTGATGGGGCCTGAATCCTGACTCAGATGGATCAAAAGCAGTTATTATGGAAAGTGACCATCATCTGGTGTGTTAGATATGCTTGATCACCTACAGACTGCATCAGCAAAGAAGGTTTGAAAATGGGCCGATAGAATTGAGCACTGTAGTTCACATGATTGCTCTGTAACACTGAGGCTCTAGGAATGTGTTCGCCAGTCCGCATTTCTTCACCTCACCTACACTGCAGACTTCAGGAATTCAGCTCAGCAACCTCGGCTGCTTGTAGCAGTTTCCTTTCATTTCCACTTTGCTACTTCAGAAATCTAGATGATGATATACAGGATCAGAGGCAGCAGAACTGATCCAACTCAGGACTGGTGCAGACGGAATTGTTCTGCCCATTAATAGTGTAAAATGGCAAAAATACATTAGAATCAGTAGATTCCGAGTGTATTACAAACAAACCAGTACACCAGTGAAGCATTCAGGTATTAGGGAGAGTAGATACTTCACAGAATGAAGACCGGGTGCTCACTGATTTTACACAAATTGACTGGTCTGAGATTACATCTAGCAAGTATTGATCGGTAAAAAGAGGTGGAGACATTTTTCTGCTGAGACTGAGGCCTTTGTCAGGGAGAGCCACTGAAGATCCTTTTCTTTTGACTCTTTCTGTATATTCTGAACATATTGGCTGGCGGTAGTATAGCTTATCCAGGTGGCATCTACTTAGTGCAGAGCGAAGAGAATCACATAATGATCAGGAGTGCCAGCTCAGCACTGAGATCTCTGATATTGGTGCAGAGGCAGGAGAGGAGGACAGCAAACTGTCACACATTTTCATGACCTTATCACCCTTTGCATAGGAACAGAGCTGTCAGCCTCATATGTGTTCTTTTGTGAGACTGTTACATGCAGTGTCTAAGTGCAGGCAGACGTCATTAAGCTCTCAAAGCTGTTACGGAGACTTTGATAATCAGCGCCTCCCAGAACGAGCTGCACGACTCACTGTTGCGTTCAGGCAAATAATAGCAATTTCAGAGTTGATGCAGACAGAGCTATGATGCAATTGGCGGGCAGGCGGGTAGCTGAATACCAAATCAATATATCTGTATTATCTATATATACTTTGTTTCATATGTTGCTGCTAGGCATGCCCATATATACATAGTACACACTTTATATAATTATGGCTGTATGATTATGGCTATATAATTTATGTCATGTAAAAATACCAAGAATTGACTTGTTGGAATAAGAGAAATTTCCCAGTCACATGTAACAAGGCTAGTGGCTATCTTATGATCTCTCAGGTGGCCAACATATTACACACACTGTGGTGTTTAACTTAAGATCCCTGTTATGATCTCAGGTGTTTCTGTCATATTACATTAATACTGTAATAACTTAAGATCCCTGTTATGATCTCAAGTATTTCTGTCATATTACATTAATACTGTAATAACTTAAGATCCCTGTTATGATCTCAGGTGTTTCTGTCATATTACATTAATACTGTAATAACTTAAGATCCATGTTATGATCTCAGTTTTTCTGTCATATTACATTAATACTGTAATAACTTAAGGATACCTGTTATGATCTCAGGTGTTTCTGTCATATTAAATTAATACTGTAATAACTTAAGATCCTGTTATGATCTCAGGTGTTTCTGTCATATTACATTAATACTGTAATAACTTAAGATCCCTGTTATGATCTCAGGTGTTTCTGTCATATTACATTAATACTGTAATAACTTAAGATCCCTGTAATGATCTCAGGTGTTTCTGTCATATTACATTAATACTGTAATAACTTAAGATCTCTGTTATGATCTCAGGAGTTTCTGTCATATTACATTAATACTGTAATAACATAAGATCCTGTTATGATCTCAGGTGTTTCTGTCATATTACATTAATACTGTAATAACTTAAGATCCCCGTTATGATCTCAGGTGTTTCTGTCATATTACATTAATACTGTAATAACTTAAAATCCCTGTTATGATCTCAGGTGTTTCTGTCATATTAAATTAATACTGTAATAACTTAAGATCCATGTTATGATCTCAGGTGTTTCTGTCATATTACATTAATACTGTAATAACTTAAGATCCCTGTTATGATCTCAGGTGTTTATGTCATATTACATTAATACTGTAATAACTTAAGATCCCTGTTATGATCTCAGGTGTTTCTGTCATGTTACATTAATACTGTAATAACTTAAGATCCCTGTTATGATCTCAGGTGTTTCTGTCATATTACATTAATACTGTAATAACTTAAGATCCCTGTTATGATCTCAGGTATTTCTGTCACATTACATTAATACTGTAATAACTTAAGATCCATGTTATGATCTCAGGTGTTTCTGTCATATTACATTAATACTGTAATAACTTAAGATCCCTGTTATGATCTCAGGTGTTTATGTCATATTACATTAATACTGTAATAACTTAAGATCCCTGTATGATCTCAGGTGTTTCTGTCATATTACATTAATACTGTAATAACTTAAAATCCCTGTTATGATCTCAGGTGTTTCTGTCATATTAAATTAATACTGTAATAACTTAAGATCCATGTTATGATCTCAGGTGTTTCTGTCATATTACATTAATACTGTAATAACTTAAGATCCCTGTTATGATCTCAGGTGTTTCTGTCATATTACATTAATACTGTAATAACTTAAGATCCCTGTTATGATCTCAGGTGTTTCTGTCATGTTACATTAATACTGTAATAACTTAAGATCCCTGTTATGATCTCAGGTATTTCTGTCACATTACATTAATACTGTAATAACTTAAGATCCATGTTATGATCTCAGGTGTTTCTGTCATATTCCATTAATACTGTAATAACTTAAGATCCCTGTTATGATCTCAGGTGTTTATGTCATATTACATTAATACTGTAATAACTTAAGATCCCTGTCCCGATCTCAGGTATTTCTGTCATATTACATTAATACTGTAATAACTTAAGATCCCTGTTATGATCTCAGGTGTTTATGTCATATTAAATTAATACTGTAATAACTTAAGATCCATGTTATGATCTCAGTTTTTCTGTCAGATTACATTAATACTGTAATAACATAAGATACCTGTCTCGATCTCAGGTGTTTCTGTCATATTACATTAATACTGTAATAACATAAGATACCTGTCACGATCTCAGGTGTTTCTGTCATATTACATTAATACTGTAATAACTTAAGATCCCTGTTATGATCTCAGGTGTTTCTGTCATATTACATTAATACTGTAATAACTTAAGATCCCTGTTATGATCTCAGGTGTTTCTGTCATATTACATTAATACTGTAATAACTTAAGATCTCTGTTATGATCTCAGGAGTTTCTGTCATATTACATTAATACTGTAATAACATAAGATCCTGTTATGATCTCAGGTGTTTCTGTCATATTACATTAATACTGTAATAACTTAAGATCCCTGTTATGATCTCAGGTGTTTCTGTCATATTACATTAATACTGTAATAACTTAAGATCCCTGTTATGATCTCAGGTGTTTCTGTCATATTACATTAATACTGTAATAACTTAAGATCCCTGTTATGATCTCAGGTGTTTATGTCATATTACATTAATACTGTAATAACTTAAGATCCCTGTTATGATCTCAGGTATTTCTGTCATATTACATTAATACTGTAATAACTTAAGATCCCTGTTATGATCTCAGGTGTTTATGTCATATTACATTAATACTGTAATAACTTAAGATCCCTGTCCCGATCTCAGGTATTTCTGTCATATTACATTAATACTGTAATAACTTAAGATCCCTGTTATGATCTCAGGTGTTTCTGTCTTATTACATTAATACTGTAATAACATCAGATCCTTGTTATGATCTCAGGAGTTTCTGTCTTATTACATTAATACTGTAATAACTTAAGATCCATGTTATGATCTCAGGTGTTTCTGTCATGTTACATTAATACTGTAATAACTTAAGATCCCCGTTATGATCTCAGGTGTTTCTGTCATATTACATTAATACTGTAATAACTTAAGATCCATGTTATGATCTCAGGTGTTTCTGTCATATTCCATTAATACTGTAATAACTTAAGATCCCTGTTATGATCTCAGGTGTTTATGTCATATTACATTAATACTGTAATAACTTAAGATCCCTGTCCCGATCTCAGGTATTTCTGTCATATTACATTAATACTGTAATAACTTAAGATCCCTGTTATGATCTCAGGTGTTTATGTCATATTAAATTAATACTGTAATAACTTAAGATCCATGTTATGATCTCAGTTTTTCTGTCAGATTACATTAATACTGTAATAACTTAAGATCCCTGTTATGATCTCAGGTGTTTCTGTCTTATTACATTAATACTGTAATAACATAAGATACCTGTCATGATCTCAGGTGTTTCTGTCATATGAGTTCAAGAGCCTGATGGCCACTCTCCTAAGTCTCGTTTTTGCCATCAGGCTCTGGTAGCGCACCAGATGGCAGCAGAGTGAAAATATGATTACTTGGGTGGGTGGAGTCTTTGGTGATTTTTGCAGCTCTGCTTCTGCAGCTGTTGTGGTAGATGTCCTGCAGAGAGGGAGAGCAGACCCTGAAATGCGCTCAGCTAAGCGCACAACTCTCTGCAGGTGTTTCTTTGCAGTCTTTACTGGAGCTGTAAGATCCCATACCATCTCAGAGATACATTGAGTCAATATTACATTTCTATACTCCAGAATAGAAAGTTTTCAGGATTGTGAGACCCTGAATTTCCTCAGCTGTGCAGATAGTACAGTCTTTGCCTGGCTTTATTTACCTGAGTTTGAGTGTGAGTAGTCCAAGTCAGGTCCTCAGAGATGTTTACACCAAGGTACTTGAAGCTACTCACCCTCTCCACAGGGGTCCCGCCTATTGTAAGAGGAGTGTAGGGCTGCTGCTGCGTCTTCCTGAAGTCTACAATCAGTTATTTTGTTTTGCTCACATTCAGAGAGAGGCAGTTGTCCTGGCACCATGATGTCAATTTCTCTACCTCATCCAAGTATGCGGTCTCATTGTTGTTGTGAATGAGGCCCAGAACCATATTAATACTGTAATAACTTAAGATCCCTGTTATGATCTCAGGTGTTTCTGTCATATTACATTAATACTGTAATAACTTAAGATCCCTGTTATGATCTCAGGTGTTTCTGTCATATTACATTAATACTGTAATAACTTAAGATCCCTGTTATGATCTCAGGTGTTTCTGTCATATTACATTAATACTGTAATAACTTAAGATCCCTGTTATGATCTCAGGTGTTTCTGTCATATTACATTAATACTGTAATAACTTAAGATCTCTGTTATGATCTCAGGAGTTTCTGTCATATTACATTAATACTGTAATAACAAGATACCTGTTATGATCTCAGGTGTTTCTGTCATATTACATTAATACTGTAATAACTTAAGATCCCTGTTATGATCTCAGGTGTTTCTGTCATATTACATTAATACTGTAATAACTTAAGATCCCTGTTATGATCTCAGGTGTTTCTGTCATATTCCATTAATACTGTAATAACTTAAGATCCCTGTTATGATCTCAGGTGTTTCTGTCATATTACATTAATACTGTAATAACTTAAGATCCCTGTTATGATCTCAGGTGTTTCTGTCATATTACATTAATACTGTAATAACTTAAGGTCCATGTTATGATCTCAGGTGTTTCTGTCATATTACATTAATACTGTAATAACTTAAGATCCCTGTTATGATCTCAGGAGTTTCTGTCTTATTACATTAATACTGTAATAACTTAAGATCCATGTTATGATCTCAGGTGTTTCTGTCATATTACATTAATACTGTAATAACTTAAGATCCATGTTATGATCTCAGGTGTTTCTGTCATATTACATTAATACTGTAATAACTTAAGATCCATGTTATGATCTCAAGTTTTTCTGTCATATTACATTAATACTGTAATAAATTAAGATCCCTGTTATGATCTCAGGTGTTTCTGTCATTACATTAATACTGTAATAACATCAAGATCCCTGTTATGATCTCAGGTGTTTCTGTCATACATTAATACTGTAATAACTTAAGATCCATGTTATGATCTCAGGTGTTTCTGTCATATTACATTAATACTGTAATAACTTAAGATCCCTGTTATGATCTCAGGTGTTTCTGTCATAGTACATTAATACTGTAATAACTTAAGATCCATGTTATGATCTCAGGTGTTTCTGTCATATTACATTAATACTGTAATAACTTAAGATCCATGTTATGATCTCAGGTGTTTCTGTCATATTAAATTAATACTGTAATACCTTAAGATCCCTGTCCCGATCTCAGGTATTTCTGTCATATTACATTAATACTGTAATAACTTAAGATCCCTGTTATGATCTCAGGTGTTTCTGTCATATTACATTAATACTGTAATAACTTAAGATCCCTGTTATGATCTCAGGTGTTTCTGTCATATTACATTAATACTGTAATAACTTAAGATCCCTGTTATGATCTCAGGTGTTTCTGTCATATTACATTAATACTGTAATAACATAAGATACCTGTCACGATCTCAGGTGTTTCTGTCATTACATTAATACTGTAATAACTTAAGATCCCTGTTATGATCTCAGGCTGTCATATTACATTAATACTGTAATAACTTAAGATCCCTGTTATGATCTCAGGTGTTTCTGTCATATTACATTAATACTGTAATAACTTAAGATCCATGTTATGATCTCAGGTGTTTCTGTCATATTACATTAATACTGTAATAACTTAAGATCCCTGTTATGATCTCAGGTGTTTCTGTCATATTACATTAATACTGTAATAACTTTAGATCCCTGTTATGATCTCAGGGGTTTCTGTCATATTACATTAATACTGTAATAACTTAAGATCCCTGTTATGATCTCAGGTGTTTCTGTCATATTACATTAATACTGTAATAACTTAAGATCCCTGTTATGATCTCAAGTTTTTCTGTCATATTACATTAATACTGTAATAAATTAAGATCCCTGTTATGATCTCAGGTGTTTCTGTCTTATTACATTAATACTGTAATAACATCAGATCCCTGTTATGATTTCAGGTGTTTCTGTCATATTACATTAATACTGTAATAACTTAAGATCCCTGTTATGATCTCAGGGTTTTCTGTCGTATTACATTAATACTGTAATAACTTAAGATCCCTGTTATGATCTCAGGGTTTTCTGTCGTATTACATTAATACTGTAATAACTTAAGATCCCTGTTATGATCTCCGGTGTTTCTGTCATATTACATTAATACTGTAATGACTTAAGATCCATGTTATGATCTCAGGTGTTTCTGTCATATTACATTAATACTGTAATAACTTAAGATCCCTGTTATGATCTCAGGAGTTTCTGTCATATTACATTAATACTGTAATAACATAAGATCCCTGTTATGATCTCAGGAGTTTCTGTCTTATTACATTAATACTGTAATAACTTAAGATCCATGTTATGATCTCAGGTGTTTCTGTCATGTTACATTAATACTGTAATAACTTAAGATCCCTGTTATGATCTCAGGTGTTTCTGTCATATTACATTAATACTGTAATAACTTAAGATCCCTGTTATGATCTCAGGTGTTTCTGTCATATTACATTAATACTGTAATAACTTAAGATCCCTGTTATGATCTCAGGTGTTTCTGTCATATTACATTAATACTGTAATAACTTAAGATCCCTGTTATGATCTCAGGTGTTTCTGTCTTATTACATTAATACTGTAATAACTTAAGATCCCTGTTATGATCTCAGGTTTTTCTGTCAGATTACATTAATACTGTAATAACTTAAGATCCCTGTTATGATCTCAGGTGTTTCTGTCTTATTACATTAATACTGTAATAACATCAGATCCCTGTTATGATCTCAGGTGTTTCTGTCATATTACATTAATACTGTAATAACTTAAGATCCCTGTTATGATCTCCGGTGTTTCTGTCATATTACATTAATACTGTAATAACTTAAGATCCATGTTATGATCTCAGGTGTTTCTGTCATATTACATTAATACTGTAATAACTTAAGATCCCTGTTATGATCTCAGGTGTTTCTGTCATATTACATTAATACTGTAATAACTTAAGATCCCTGTTATGATCTCAGGTGTTTCTGTCATATTACATTAATACTGTAATAACTTAAGATCCATGTTATGATCTCAGGGTTTTCTGTCGTATTACATTAATACTGTAATAACTTAAGATCCCTGTTATGATCTCCGGTGTTTCTGTCATATTACATTAATACTGTAATAACATAAGATATCCTGTTATGATCTCAGGTGTTTCTGTCATATTACATTAATACTGTAATAACATAAGATCCTGTTATGATCTCAGGTGTTTCTGTCATATTACATTAATACTGTAATAACTTAAGATACATGTTATGATCTCAGGTGTTTCTGTCATTACATTAATACTGTAATAACTTAAGATCCCTGTCATGATCTCAGGTGTTTCTGTCATATTACATTAATACTGTAATAACTTAAGATCCCTGTTATGATCTCAGGTGTTTCTGTCATATTACATTAATACTGTAATAACTTAAGATCCCTGTTATGATCTCAGGTGTTTCTGTCATTACATTAATACTGTAATAACTTAAGATCCCTGTTATGATCTCTTTTCTGTCATATTACATTAATACTGTAATAACTTAAGATCCCTGTTATGATCTCAGGAGTTTCTGTCTTATTACATTAATACTGTAATAACTTAAGATCCTTGTTATGATCTCAGGTGTTTCTGTCATATTACATTAATACTGTAATAACTTAAGATCCATGTTATGATCTCAGGTGTTTCTGTCATATTACATTAATACTGTAATAACTTAAGATCCCTGTTATGATCTCAGGTGTTTCTGTCATATTACATTAATACTGTAATAACTTAAGATCCCTGTTATGATCTCAGGTGTTTCTGTCATATTACATTAATACTGTCATAACTTAAGATCCCTGTTATGATCTCAGGTGTTTCTGTCATATTACATTAATACTGTAATAACTTAAGATCCATGTTATGATCTCAGGTGTTTCTGTCATATTACATTAATACTGTAATAACTTAAGATCCCTGTTATGATCTCAGGTGTTTATGTCATATTACATTAATACTGTAATAACTTAAGATCCCTGTTATGATCTCAGGTGTTTCTGTCATATTACATTAATACTGTAATAACTTAAGATCCCTGTCGATCTCAGGTGTTTCTGTCATATTACATTAATACTGTAATAACTTAAGATCCCTGTTATGATCTCAGGTGTTTCTGTCATATTACATTAATACTGTAATAACTTAAGATCCATGTTATGATCTCAGGTGTTTCTGTCATATTACATTAATACCGTAATAACTTAAGATCCCTGTTATGATCTCAAGTATTTCTGTCATATTACATTAATACTGTAATAACTTAAGATCCCTGTTATGATCTCAGGTGTTTCTGTCATATTACATTAATACTGTAATAACTTAAGATCCCTGTTATGATCTCAGGTGTTTCTGTCATATTACATTAATACTGTAATAACTTAAGATCCCTGTTATGATCTCAGGTGTTTCTGTCATATTACATTAATACTGTAATAACTTAAGATCCCTGTTATGATCTCAGGTGTTTCTGTCATATTACATTAATACTGTAATAACTTAAGATCCCTGTTATGATCTCAGGTGTTTCTGTCATATTACATTAATACTGTAATAACTTAAGATCCCTGTTATGATCTCAGGTGTTTCTGTCATATTACATTAATACTGTAATAACTTAAGATCCCTGTTATGATCTCAGGTGTTTCTGTCATATTACATTAATACTGTAATAACTTAAGATCCCTGTCCAGATCTCAGGTGTTTCTGTCATATTACATTAATACTGTAATAACTTAAGATCCTTGTTATGATCTCAGGTGTTTCTGTCATATTACATTAATACTGTAATAACTTAAGATCCCTGTTATGATCTCAGGTGTTTCTGTCATATTACATTAATACTGTAATAACTTAAGATCCATGTTATGATCTCAGGTGTTTCTGTCATATTACATTAATACTGTAATAACTTAAGATCCCTGTTATGATCTCAGGAGTTTCTGTCATATTACATTAATACTGTAATAACTTAAGATCCCTGTTATGATCTCAGGTGTTTCTGTCATATTACATTAATACTGTAATAACTTAAGATCCCTGTTATGATCTCAGGTGTTTCTGTCATATTACATTAATACTGTAATAACTTAAGATCCATGTTATGATCTCAGGTGTTTCTGTCATATTACATTAATACTGTAATAACTTAAGATCCCTGTTATGATCTCAGGTGTTTCTGTCATATTACATTAATACTGTAATAACTTAAGATCCATGTTATGATCTCAGGTGTTTCTGTCATAGTACATTAATACTGTAATAACTTAAGATCCCTGTTATGATCTCAGGTGTTTCTGTCATAGTACATTAATACTGTAATAACTTAAGATCCCTGTTATGATCTCAGGTGTTTCTGTCATATTACATTAATACTGTAATAACATAAGATACCTGTCTCGATCTCAGGTGTTTCTGTCATATTACATTAATACTGTAATAACATAAGATCCTGTCATGATCTCAGGTGTTTCTGTCATATTACATTAATACTGTAATAACATAAGATCCTGTTATGATCTCAGGTGTTTCTGTCATATTACATTAATACTGTAATAACTTAAGATCCCTGTTATGATCTCAGGTGTTTCTGTCATATTACATTAATACTGTAATAACTTAAGATCCCTGTTATGATCTCAGGTGTTTCTGTCATATTACATTAATACTGTAATAACTTAAGGTCCATGTTATGATCTCAGGTGTTTCTGTCATATTATATTAATACTGTAATAACATAAGATCCTGTTATGATCTCAGGTGTTTCTGTCATATGACATTAATACTGTAATAACTTAAGATCCCTGTTATGATCTCAGGTGTTTCTGATTACATTAATACTGTAATAACTTAAGATCCCTGTTATGATCTCAGGTGTTTCTGTCATATTACATTAATACTGTAATAACTTAAGATCCATGTTATGATCTCAGGTGTTTCTGTCATATTACATTAATACTGTAATAACTTAAGATCCCTGTTATGATCTCAGGTGTTTCTGTCATATTACATTAATACTGTAATAACTTAAGATCCCTGTCCCGATCTCAGGTATTTCTGTCATATTACATTAATACTGTAATAACTTAAGATCCATGTTATGATCTCAGGTGTTTCTGTCATATTACATTAATACTGTAATAACTTAAGATCCCTGTTATGATCTCAGGGTTTTCTGTCATTACATTAATACTGTAATAACTTAAGATCCCTGTTATGATTCTCAGGTGTTTCTGTCATATTACATTAATACTGTAATAACTTAAGATCCATGTTATGATCTCAGGTGTTTTCTGTCATATTACATTAATACTGTAATAACTTAAGATCCCTGTTATGATCTCAGGTATTTCTGTCATATTACATTAATACTGTAATAACTTAAGATCCCTGTTATGATCTCAGGTGTTTCTGTCATATTACATTAATACTGTAATAACTTAAGATCCCTGTCGATCTCAGGTGTTTCTGTCATATTACATTCAATACTGTAATAACTTAAGATCCATGTTATGATCTCAGGTGTTTATGTCATATTATATTAATACTGTAATAACTTAAGATCCCTGTTATGGTATTTCTGTCATATTACATTAATACTGTAATAACTTAAGATCCCTGTTATGATCTCAGGTGTTTCTGTCATATTACATTAATACTGTAATAACTTAAGATCCCTGTTATGATCTCAGGTGTTTCTGTCATATTACATTAATACTGTAATAACTTAAGATCCCTGTTATGATCTCAGGTGTTTCTGTCATATTACATTAATACTGTAATAACTTAAGATCCCTGTCCAGATCTCAGGTGTTTCTGTCATATTACATTAATACTGTAATAACTTAAGATCCCTGTTATGATCTCAGGTGTTTATGTCATATTACATTAATACTGTAATAACTTAAGATCCCTGTTATGATCTCAGGTGTTTCTGTCATATTACATTAATACTGTAATAACTTAAGATCCCTGTTATGATCTCAGGTGTTTCTGTCATATTACATTAATACTGTAATAACTTAAGATCCCTGTTATGATCTCAGGTGTTTCTGTCATATTACATTAATACTGTAATAACTTAAGATCCCTGTTATGATCTCAGGTGTTTCTGTCATATTACATTAATACTGTAATAACTTAAGATCCATGTTATGATCTCAGGTGTTTCTGTCATATTACATTAATACTGTAATAACTTAAGATCCCTGTTATGATCTCAGGAGTTTCTGTCATATTACATTAATACTGTAATAACATTAAGATCCCTGTTATGATCTCAGGTGTTTCTGTCATATTACATTAATACTGTAATAACTTAAGATCCCTGTTATGATCTCAGGTGTTTCTGTCATATTACATTAATACTGTAATAACTTAAGATCCATGTTATGATCTCAGGTGTTTCTGTCATATTACATTAATACTGTAATAACTTAAGATCCATGTTATGATCTCAGGTGTTTCTGTCATATTACATTAATACTGTAATAACTTAAGATCCATGTTATGATCTCAGGTGTTTCTGTCATATTACATTAATACTGTAATAACTTAAGATCCATGTTATGATCTCAGGTGTTTCTGTCATATTACATTAATACTGTAATAACTTAAGATCCATGTTATGATCTCAGTTTTCTGTCATATTACATTAATACTGTAATAACTTATGATCCCTGTTATGATCTCAGGTGTTTCTGTCATATTACATTAATACTGTAATAACATAAGATCCCTGTTATGATCTCAGGTGTTTCTGTCATATTACATTAATACTGTAATAACTTAAGATCCCTGTTATGATCTCAGGTGTTTCTGTCATATTACATTAATACTGTAATAACTTAAGATCCCTGTTATGATCTCAGGTGTTTCTGTCATATTACATTAATACTGTAATAACTTAAGATCCCTGTTATGATCTCAGGTTTTGTCATATTACATTAATACTGTAATAACTTAAGATCTCTGTTATGATCTCAGGAGTTTCTGTCATATTACATTAATACTGTAATAACATAAGATACCTGTCACGATCTCAGGTGTTTCTGTCATATTACATTAATACTGTAATAACTTAAGATCCCCGTTATGATCTCAGGTGTTTCTGTCATATTACATTAATACTGTAATAACTTAAGATCCCTGTTCGATCTCAGGTGTTTCTGTCATATTACATTAATACTGTAATAACTTAAGATCCATGTTATGATCTCAGGTGTTTCTGTCATATTACATTAATACTGTAATAACTTAAGATCCCTGTTATGATCTCAGGTGTTTCTGTCATATTACATTAATACTGTAATAACTTAAGATCCCTGTTATGATCTCAGGTGTTTCTGTCATATTACATTAATACTGTAATAACTTAAGATCCATGTTATGATCTCAGGTGTTTTGTCATATTACATTAATACTGTAATAACTTAAGATCCCTGTTATGATCTCAGGTGTTTCTGTCATATTACATTAATACTGTAATAACTTAAGATCCCTGTTATGATCTCAGGTTTTCTGTCATATTACATTAATACTGTAATAACTTAAGATCCATGTTATGATCTCAGGAGTTTCTGTCTTATTACATTAATACTGTAATAACTTAAGATCCCTGTTATGATCTCAGGAGTTTCTGTCTTATTACATTAATACTGTAATAACTTAAGATCCCTGTTATGATCTCAGGTGTTTCTGTCATATTACATTAATACTGTAATAACTTAAGATCCCTGTTATGATCTCAGGTATTTCTGTCATATTACATTAATACTGTAATAACTTAAGATCCATGTTATGATCTCAGGTGTTTCTGTCATATTAAATTAATACTGTAATAACTTAAGATCCTGTTATGATCTCAGGTGTTTCTGTCATATTACATTAATACTGTAATAACTTAAGATCCTGTTATGATCTCAGGTGTTTCTGTCATATTACATTAATACTGTAATAACTTAAGATCCCTGTTATGATCTCAGGAGTTTCTGTCATATTACATTAATACTGTATAACTTAAGATCCCTGTTATGATCTCAAGTTTTTCTGTCATATTACATTAATACTGTAATAACTTAAGATCCCTGTTATGATCTCAAGTTTTTCTGTCATATTACATAATACTGTAATAACTTAAGATCCATGTTATGATCTCAGGTGTTTCTGTCATATTACATTCATACTGTAATAACTTAAGATACCTGTCTCGATCTCAGGTGTTTCTGTCATGTTACATTAATACTGTAATAACTTAAGATACCTGTCATGATCTCAGGTGTTTCTGTCATATTACATTAATACTGTAATAACATCAGATCCCTGTTATGATCTCAGGAGTTTCTGTCTTATTACATTAATACTGTGATAACATCAGATCCATGTTATGATCTCAAGTTTTTCTGTCATATTACATTAATACTGTAATAACTTAAGATCCCTGTTATGATCTCAAGTTTTTCTGTCATATTACATTAATACTGTAATAACATAAGATACCTGTCACGATCTCAGGTGTTTCTGTCATATTACATTAATACTGTAATAACTTAAGATACCTCACTCGATCTCAGGTGTTTCTGTCATATTACATTAATACTGTAATAACATAAGATACCTGTCATGATCTCAGGTGTTTCTGTCATATTACATTAATACTGTAATAACTTAAGATACCTGTCTCGATCTCAGGTGTTTCTGTCATATTACATTAATACTGTAATAACATCAGATCCCTGTTATGATCTCAGGAGTTTCTGTCTTATTACATTAATACTGTAATAACATCAGATCCATGTTATGATCTCAGGTGTTTCTGTCTTATTACATTAATACTGTAATAACATCAGATCCCTGTTATGATCTCAGGTGTTTATGTCATATTACATTAATACTGTAATAACTTAAGATCCCTGTTATGATCTCAGGAGTTTCTGTCTTATTACATTAATACTGTAATAACTTAAGATCCATGTTATGATCTCAGGTGTTTCTGTCATGTTACATTAATACTGTAATAACTTAAGATCCATGTTATGATCTCAGGTGTTTCTGTCATATTAAATTAATACTGTAATCACATAAAATACCTGTCTCGATCTCAGGTGTTTCTGTCATATTACATTAATACTGTAATAACATAAGATACCTGTCACGATCTCAGGTGTTTCTGTCATATTACATTAATACTGTAATAACTTAAGATCCCTGTTATGATCTCAGGAGTTTCTGTCTTATTACATTAATACTGTAATAACTTAAGATCCCTGTTATGATCTCAGGTTTTTCTGTCAGATTACATTAATACTGTAATAACTTAAGATCCCTGTTATGATCTCAGGTGTTTCTGTCTTATTACATTAATACTGTAATAACATCAGATCCCTGTTATGATCTCAGGGTTTTCTGTCGTATTACATTAATACTGTAATAACTTAAGATCCCTGTTATGATCTCCGGTGTTTCTGTCATATTACATTAATACTGTAATAACTTAAGATCCATGTTATGATCTCCGGTGTTTCTGTCATATTACATTAATACTGTAATAACTTAAGATCCCTGTTATGATCTTAGGTGTTTCTGTCATATTACATTAATACTGTAATAACTTAAGATCCCTGTTATGATCTCAGGTGTTTCTGTCATATTACATTAATACTGTAATAACTTAAGATCCATGTTATGATCTCAGGGTTTTCTGTCGTATTACATTAATACTATAATAACTTAAGATCCCTGTTATGATCTCAGGTGTTTCTGTCATATTACATTAATACTGTAATAACATAAGATACCTGTCTCGATCTCAGGTGTTTCTGTCATATTACATTAATACTGTAATAACATAAGATACCTGTCACGATCTCAGGTGTTTCTGTCTTATTACATTAATACTGTAATAACTTAAGATACATGTTATGATCTCAGGTGTTTCTGTCATGTAACATTAATACTGTAATAACTTAAGATCCCTGTCCAGATCTCAGGTGTTTCTGTCATATTACATTAATACTGTAATAACTTAAGATCCCTGTTATGATCTCAGGTGTTTCTGTCATATTATATTAATACTGTAATAACTTAAGATCCCTGTTATGATCTCAGGTGTTTCTGTCTTATTACATTAATACCGTAATAACTTAAGATCCCTGTTATGATCTCAAGTATTTCTGTCATATTACATTAATACTGTAATAACTTAAGATCCATGTTATGATCTTAGGGGTTTCTGTCATATTACATTAATACTGTAATAACTTAAGATCCCTGTTATGATCTCAGGTGTTTATGTCATATTACATTAATACTGTAATAACTTAAGATCCCTGTTATGATCTCAGGTGTTTATGTCATATTACATTAATGTTGTAATAACTTAAGATCCCTGTTATGATCTCAGGTGTTTCTGTCATATTACATTCATACTGTAATAACTTAAGATCCATGTTATGATCTCAGGTGTTTATGTCATATTATATTAATACTGTAATAACTTAAGATCCCTGTTATGATCTCAGGTATTTCTGTCATATTACATTAATACTGTAATAACTTAAGATCCCTGTTATGATCTCAGGTGTTTCTGTCATATTACATTAATACTGTAATAACTTAAGATCCCTGTTATGATCTCAGGTGTTTCTGTCATATTACATTAATACTGTAATAACTTAAGATCCCTGTTATGATCTCAGGTGTTTCTGTCATATTACATTAATACTGTAATAACTTAAGATCCCTGTCCAGATCTCAGGTGTTTCTGTCATATTACATTAATACTGTAATAACTTAAGATCCCTGTTATGATCTCAGGTGTTTATGTCATATTACATTAATACTGTAATAACTTAAGATCCCTGTTATGATCTCAGGTGTTTCTGTCATATTACATTAATACTGTAATAACTTAAGATCCCTGTTATGATCTCAGGTGTTTCTGTCATATTACATTAATACTGTAATAACTTAAGATCCCTGTCCAGATCTCAGGTGTTTCTGTCATATTACATTAATACTGTAATAACTTAAGATCCTGTTATGATCTCAGGTGTTTCTGTCATATTACATTAATACTGTAATAACTTAAGATCCCTGTTATGATCTCAGGTGTTTCTGTCATATTACATTAATACTGTAATAACTTAAGGTCCATGTTATGATCTCAGGTGTTTCTGTCATATTACATTAATACTGTAATAACTTAAGATCCCTGTTATGATCTCAGGTGTTTCTGTCTTATTACATTAATACTGTAATAACATCAGATCCCTGTTATGATCTCAGGTGTTTCTGTCATGTTACATTAATACTGTAATAACTTAAGATCCCTGTTATGATCTCAGGTGTTTCTGTCATATTACATTAATACTGTAATAACTTAAGATCCATGTTATGATCTCAGGTGTTTCTGTCATAGTACATTAATACTGTAATAACTTAAGATCCATGTTATGATCTCAGGTGTTTCTGTCATATTACATTAATACTGTAATAACTTAAGATCCATGTTATGATCTCAGGTGTTTCTGTCATAGTACATTAATACTGTAATAACTTAAGATCCATGTTATGATCACTGGTGTTTCTGTCATATTAAATTAATACTGTAATAACTTAAGATCCATGTTATGATCTCAGTTTTTCTGTCATATTACATTAATACTGTAATAACATAAGATACCTGTCTCGATCTCAGGTGTTTCTGTCATATTACATTAATACTGTAATAACATAAGATACCTGTCACGATCTCAGGTGTTTCTGTCATATTACATTAATACTGTAATAACATAAGATACCTGTCACGATCTCAGGTGTTTCTGTCATATTACATTAATACTGTAATAACTTAAGATCCCTGTTATGATCTCAGGTGTTTCTGTCATATTACATTAATACTGTAATAACTTAAGATCCCTGTTAGGATCTCAGGTATTTCTTTCATATTACATTAATACTGTAATAACTTAAGATCTCTGTTATGATCTCAGGAGTTTCTGTCATATTACATTAATACTGTAATAACATAAGATACCTGTCACGATCTCAGGTGTTTCTGTCATATGACATTAATACTGTAATAACTTAAGATCCCCGTTATGATCTCAGGTGTTTCTGACATATTACATTAATACTGTAATAACTTAAGATCCCTGTCCCGATCTCAGGTATTTCTGTCATATTACATTAATACTGTAATAACTTAAGATCCATGTTATGATCTCAGGTGTTTCTGTCATATTACATTAATACTGTAATAACTTAAGATCCCTGTTATGATCTCAGGTGTTTGTCATATTACATTAATACTGTAATAACTTAAGATCCCTGTCCCGATCTCAGGTATTTCTGTCATATTACATTAATACTGTAATAACTTAAGATCCATGTTATGATCTCCGGTGTTTTTGTCATATTACATTAATACTGTAATAACTTAAGATCCCTGTTATGATCTCAGGGTTTTCTGTCGTATTACATTAATACTGTAATAACTTAAGATCCCTGTTATGTTCTCCGGTTTTTCTGTCATATTACATTAATACTGTAATAACTTAAGATCCATGTTATGATCTCCGGTGTTTTTGTCATATTACATTAATACTGTAATAACTTAAGATCCCTGTTATGATCTCAGGAGTTTCTGTCTTATTACATTAATACTGTAATAACTTAAGATCCCTGTTATGATCTCAGGTGTTTTGTCATATTACATTAATACTGTAATAACTTAAGATCCATGTTATGATCTCAGGTGTTTCTGTCATATTACATTCATACTGTAATAACTTAAGATCCATGTTATGATCTCAGGTGTTTATGTCATATTATATTAATACTGTAATAACTTAAGATCCCTGTTATGATCTCAGGTATTTCTGTCATATTACATTAATACTGTAATAACTTAAGATCCCTGTTATGATCTCAGGTGTTTCTGTCATATTACATTAATACTGTAATAACTTAAGATCCCTGTCCCGATCTCAGGTGTTTCTGTCATATTACATTAATACTGTAATAACTTAAGATCCCTGTTATGATCTCAGGTGTTTCTGTCATATTACATTAATACTGTAATAACTTAAGATCCCTGTCCAGATCTCAGGTGTTTCTGTCATATTACATTAATACTGTAATAACTTAAGATCCCTGTTATGATCTCAGGTGTTTATGTCATATTACATTAATACTGTAATAACTTAAGATCCCTGTTATGATCTCAGGTGTTTCTGTCATATTACATTAATACTGTAATAACTTAAGATCCCTGTTATGATCTCAGGTGTTTCTGTCATATTACATTAATACTGTAATAACTTAAGATCCCTGTCCAGATCTCAGGTGTTTCTGTCATATTACATTAATACTGTAATAACTTAAGATCCCTGTTATGATCTCAGGTGTTTCTGTCATATTACATTAATACTGTAATAACTTAAGGTCCATGTTATGATCTCAGGTGTTTCTGTCATATTACATTAATACTGTAATAACTTAAGATCCCTGTTATGATCTCAGGAGTTTCTGTCTTATTAAATTAATACTGTAATAACATCAGATCCCTGTTATGATCTCAGGTGTTTCTGTCATGTTACATTAATACTGTAATAACTTAAGATCCCTGTTATGATCTCAGGTGTTTCTGTCATATTACATTAATACTGTAATAACTTAAGATCCATGTTATGATCTCAGGTGTTTCTGTCATAGTACATTAATACTGTAATAACTTAAGATCCATGTTATGATCTCAGGTGTTTCTGTCATATTACATTAATACTGTAATAACTTAAGATCCATGTTATGATCTCAGGTGTTTCTGTCATAGTACATTAATACTGTAATAACTTAAGATCCATGTTATGATCACTGGTGTTTCTGTCATATTAAATTAATACTGTAATAACTTAAGATCCATGTTATGATCTCAGTTTTTCTGTCATATTACATTAATACTGTAATAACATAAGATACCATGTTATGATCTCAGGTGTTTCTGTCATATTACATTAATACTGTAATAACATAAGATACCTGTCACGATCTCAGGTGTTTCTGTCATATTACATTAATACTGTAATAACATAAGATACCTGTCACGATCTCAGGTGTTTCTGTCATATTACATTAATACTGTAATAACTTAAGATCCCTGTTATGATCTCAGGTGTTTCTGTCATATTACATTAATACTGTAATAACTTAAGATCCCTGTTAGGATCTCAGGTATTTCTTTCATATTACATTAATACTGTAATAACTTAAGATCTCTGTTATGATCTCAGGAGTTTCTGTCATATTACATTAATACTGTAATAACATAAGATACCTGTCACGATCTCAGGTGTTTCTGTCATATGACATTAATACTGTAATAACTTAAGATCCCCGTTATGATCTCAGGTGTTTCTGACATATTACATTAATACTGTAATAACTTAAGATCCCTGTCCCGATCTCAGGTATTTCTGTCATATTACATTAATACTGTAATAACTTAAGATCCATGTTATGATCTCAGGTGTTTCTGTCATATTACATTAATACTGTAATAACTTAAGATCCCTGTTATGATCTCAGGTGTTTATGTCATATTACATTAATACTGTAATAACTTAAGATCCCTGTCCCGATCTCAGGTATTTCTGTCATATTACATTAATACTGTAATAACTTAAGATCCATGTTATGATCTCCGGTGTTTTTGTCATATTACATTAATACTGTAATAACTTAAGATCCCTGTTATGATCTCAGGGTTTTCTGTCGTATTACATTAATACTGTAATAACTTAAGATCCCTGTTATGTTCTCCGGTTTTTCTGTCATATTACATTAATACTGTAATAACTTAAGATCCATGTTATGATCTCAGGAGTTTCTGTCTTATTACATTAATACTGTAATAACTTAAGATCCCTGTTATGATCTCAGGAGTTTCTGTCTTATTACATTAATACTGTAATAACTTAAGATCCCTGTTATGATCTCAGGTGTTTATGTCATATTACATTAATACTGTAATAACTTAAGATCCCTGTCCCGATCTCAGGTATTTCTGTCATATTACATTAATACTGTAATAACTTAAGATCCATGTTATGATCTCAGGTGTTTCTGTCATATTACATTCATACTGTAATAACTTAAGATACCTGTCTCGATCTCAGGTGTTTCTGTCATGTTACATTAATACTGTAATAACTTAAGATACCTGTCATGATCTCAGGTGTTTCTGTCATATTACATTAATACTGTAATAACATCAGATCCCTGTTATGATCTCAGGAGTTTCTGTCTTATTACATTAATACTGTGATAACATCAGATCCATGTTATGATCTCAAGTTTTTCTGTCATATTACATTAATACTGTAATAACTTAAGATCCCTGTTATGATCTCAAGTTTTTCTGTCATATTACATTAATACTGTAATAACATAAGATACCTGTTATGATCTCAGGTGTTTCTGTCATATTACATTAATACTGTAATAACAAGATACCTCACTCGATCTCAGGTGTTTCTGTCATATTACATTAATACTGTAATAACATAAGATACCTGTCATGATCTCAGGTGTTTCTGTCATATTACATTAATACTGTAATAACTTAAGATACCTGTCTCGATCTCAGGTGTTTCTGTCATATTACATTAATACTGTAATAACATCAGATCCCTGTTATGATCTCAGGAGTTTCTGTCTTATTACATTAATACTGTAATAACATCAGATCCATGTTATGATCTCAGGTGTTTCTGTCTTATTACATTAATACTGTAATAACATCAGATCCCTGTTATGATCTCAGGAGTTTCTGTCTTATTACATTAATACTGTGATAACATCAGATCCATGTTATGATCTCAGGTGTTTCTATCATATTACATTAATACTGTAATAACTTAAGATCCCTGTTATGATCTCAGGTGTTTCTGTCTTATTACATTAATACTGTAATAACTTAAGATCCCTGTTATGATCTCAGGTGTTTCTGTCATATTACATTAATACTGTAATAACATCAGATCCCTGTTATGATCTCAGGGTTTTCTGTCGTATTACATTAATACTGTAATAACTTAAGATCCCTGTTATGATCTCAGGTGTTTCTGTCTTATTACATTAATACTGTAATAACATCAGATCCCTGTTATGATCTCAGGAGTTTCTGTCTTATTACATTAATACTGTAATAACTTAAGATCCCTGTTATGATCTCAGGTGTTTCTGTCATATTACATTAATACTGTAATAACTTAAGATCCCTGTTATGATCTCAAGTTTTTCTGTCATATTACATTAATACTGTAATAACTTAAGATCCCTGTTATGATCTCAGGTGTTTCTGTCTTATTACATTAATACTGTAATAACATCAGATCCCTGTTATGATCTCAGGGTTTTCTGTCGTATTACATTAATACTGTAATAACTTAAGATCCCTGTTATGATCTCAGGTGTTTTTGTCATATTACATTAATACTGTAATAACTTATGATCCCTGTTATGATCTCCGGTGTTTCTGTCATATTACATTAATACTGTAATAACTTAAGATCCCTGTTATGATCTCCGGTGTTTCTGTCATATTACATTAATACTGTAATAACTTAAGATCCCTCTTATGATCTTAGGTGTTTCTGTCATATTACATTAATACTGTAATAACTTAAGATCCCTGTTATGATCTCAGGGTTTTGTGTCATATTACATGAATACTGTAATAACTTAAGATCCCTGTCTCGATCTCAGGTGTTTATGTCATTGCAAATGTGTTTCATGTTTTTACAGTTCTGGAATTGACATTTCACATCTTTTTTTTTTTCACACAAATAAATACAAATCCTTTTTTTTTTATTATTATCGTTAACCTTAGTATTGTTCCCACAACAATAATTCAATGATCAGTTTTATTTATTTATTTACAGAAAGAACAAACCCTCAAGATGATTTTCCAGTTCATAATCAGTTGATGCAGGGTTTACAGGATCTGGGAGCCAGTCTGATGGAAGATGCAAATATATGAAAAATTCAGATCAAAATTTATCAACAGTCCAACGTAATTAGATACAGCATGTTACAGTACATTACAGCATTATAGAAATTTCTATTTTACATTGTGGTAATGAAACCTCTGGAATTTAGTGAATCCCGAGCTGCATCAACAAAAGCCCAACCTACTGTTTTTTAAAAGTTGTGTTATAGGGAGTTATGTATTATTACATAACTCATTAAGTAAATGATGTAATGTTATTTACTTAACCTTGCATTATTTAAACTTCCTCACTCTTAAGTCGCTTTGGATAAAAGAGTCACCTAAATGACTAAATGTAAATGTAAAATGCAATGTGAAGTAAATAAATAAATCCTTTACAAAAAACTAATACAAAGAAAAGAAGATTAGCTGATTATTTCGATAATCAGTCTGATGTGTATCTAATACTGATCCATGGCTCATAAAAAAAGACAAACTTTTGTGGATCTGAATAGTTGGTTAAATTTGCTGATATTTTCTTTCTTTAGTCTTATGTATTTTTTGTAAAAGAAGAGTAGCTGAACGTGATATAATCCGCATGATCAGTGGCAGCTGTTAATGATATTGGGCGGAGTCATAATAGAATCATTGTTATATTTAGTAGCACACTCTGACTGAAAACTAGGAGTGCTGCTTTCCTCTAGCTTTGTTTAAAAAATATAATCACAAACATATAACGCTTGCCACTATTAATAAATAATTAATATAATCAATAATAAATGTAGTTGAAATATGTCTGACCAGAATATTAGCAGCTGTATGCAGTCAACTGAGCTGCAGTGATTAGTTTGAAAATGTTTGGCTGGTCTTGAGAAACAGTTTTAATAATTTATCCCATCCCTCACTAAATTTTAAAAATGTACCCGATTGAAACAGTCGTCGAGACACCCTACCTCCACTGGAGAAGACACGGACTGTGGCCAGAAACTAGTTACGCATCTATGACCACAACTGCTCCTGTTGTCGCTGACGTTATTTACTAAGTTTCCTATCAAAAGCTACACTGGATGCTGCGTAGCATTATGCTATGGGGAAACATTCTTTGTGTGACCGGTTGTGAAGCACGTTTGTCAAACACGCCAAGAATTTGCTTATGATACCTCGGTAGGTGACGCAGCACATCAGCGGCAACTGTGTGATTGAGCGCACCTGCACAGAGGTTATAAGTAACACATGACGCTGAAGCGTATTCAGGTTTTTTTTGTCTTCATCCCATTGTGAAGTGTGAGCAAACTACTCTCTGTGCCAGTACGAGAAAAGAAAAAAAAAGAAAATAAAAGAAAGAGTGAACAAGTCAACCACTTTCTAGAGCAAGCAATAATCGCAGTACATATAAAATATATATACAGTGGGGATCGAAAGTTTGGGACCTGGCACCCCAGGTAAAACATTTTTATTAATGTGCATAAAGACGCCAAGAAAAGATTGAAAAATCTCCAAAAGGCATCAAATGACAGATTAGACATCTTTATAATAAGTCAAAAAAGTTAGATTTTATTTCCATCATTTACACTTTCAAAATAACAGAAAACAAAAAAATGGTGTCTGCAGAGTTAATACCTTGTACCAGACCTGCTCAAAGACTTGAGCACAAGGGGTAATGTGGAAGAGGACGCGCTTTCAGAGCTACGCCGTGCCACAGAACTCTCTCCGATGCCTTGCGACGGAAAGGCCTCCTTGATGCACCCATCTCGCCTTCCAGTTTTTTGGCGACGCGGTGGACTCCATCGCCACTAAGTTCCGGGAGGCAAAACGCTACGTGGAGGCGTTTGTGAGGTTCCTCCCTCGCCGTGCTCAGCAGTCGGGACTGTTAGCCACCCAGTCCCGACCAGGTCTGTCTCCTTTCAGAGAAAAGCGTGCCGCACAGAAGGAGAGTGTGGCGAATCGTGCCCCCCCCTAAGGAGTGCGGAGCTGATTCTCGCGCTGCTCCAAAGAGGCCTGATCTGCGTAATATAATCTCCGCCAAAAAGCGAAGGTCCTGAAATTGGCGCGCCCAGGGCTGCGGGGGTGTGCAACCCCACTAGAGCTACAGTTTCTTCCTGGGACCTAGCTATAGTGCTGGAGGGCTTAGTAAGCACTCCTTTTGAACCACTAGAGTCAGCGTCTGTCAAGTTTCTGACTTTAAAGATGGTTGTTCTGGCGGCCATTACAACGCTCAAGAGGATTGGAGATTTGCAGGCTCTGTCAGTTTCGCCCTCCTGCCTAGACTTTGCCCCTGGGCTGGTCAAAGCCATTTTACCCTAATTCACCCTAATTATCTTCCAAAAGTTCCATTCTCGACCCTAACTCCGGTCATTCATGAAGCCTTCTGTCCTCCTCCATTTACAACACCGAAGCAGGAGAGACTTCACTTACTGTGTCTAGACTTATGTCCACCGCACTCGCCAGTGGCGTAAGTCCGAACAGCTGTTTATATGCTACCCACTTTATATGCGTTTAATGACCCCCCCTAGCTCATTCTACTAGGGGGGTTGCAGTTTAACAGCTCTAGCAAAAGGTGCCCCTCTGCAGCAAGTTTGTGATGCGGCAGGCTGGTCCTCTCCGCACACATTCATCAGATTCTATAGTTTGAATGTTCATGCTACTCCGGGCTCGCATGTCCTTGAGTTATCATCCCAAGAATCGTGTTTGAGACCTCTTTTTTGTTTGTGCACACTTCACAACCCGAGGGGTCCAGACACTTACAGTGCGGCGGCGTTGGTATTCTTGTTCCCCATAGCATAATGCTACGCAGCATCGATTGTAGCTTTTGATAGGGAACATCTCGGGTTACTTGACTGTAACCCTGTTCCCTTAAAAAGCGGGAACGAGATGCTGCGCTGCAATTCCACACTGGACGTGTCCGGGCGCTCTTCAGACAAAGTTGACCTGAAGACTCTTCCGCGTCATGTGCCACTTATACTGCACTGCACTGCAGGTGCGCTCAATCACACAGCTGCCGCTGATGAGCTGCGTCACCAACCGAGGTATCATAAGCCAATTCATGCCGTGTTTGACACACGTGCTTCACAACCGGTCACACAAAGAATGTTCCCCATAGCGTAATGCTACGCAGCATCTCGTTCCTGCTTTTTAAGGGAACAGGGTTACAGTCAAGTAACCCGGGACGTTTCATTCTATTAGCATTTGTAGCTAAACGACAAATCAGATTACACTGAGACAGAACAAGTTGAAGCTGTAGCATTTACTCTGTAGCAGCTGTAGCAGCTATATTTATATACATATATAAATAAAAATTAAAACTTAAATAATAATTTAAATTGATTTTTATTTTATTGAAAATGACAGTGAGAGCTTAGCTCACCTAGCCCATTGATACCAATCTCCCCTGCACATGAGTGCCTATGGCAATGGTGATAAAATATCTCTAATGGGAAATTTAAATGAACTGTACAGTTTAAACCCCTTATCTCTTTCGGTCATTTTGGCTGTATTGTGTGTAATGTGACCTCTCCAAATTAAAATGATTGCTGTTATTGAACCCTATGTAATTTAAATACAAGTGTGGGCTCTTTGTAAAGGTAACAACCTCTAGTTTCACCCACAACAGCCAGAATCTCTCTAAGTACTACTGATACAATTTTATACACTTTGGAACACACAGAGAAAATGATTTTTTGTGTCCTCGCCTGAAATATTTAGTGAAAATAAAGGTGTAAAAGGTTTCAGCAGGTAGTTGAGGACTAAAACACACTATGGGCAAAAATAATAACTTGATGACTACTCACATTTCAAACTTGAAAAGAATATCTGTAAAAATGATTTTTTTACACCAGTTTTTATGTTGGTAGGTCCATGCGTTTTATAGAGGGACCATAGTTTATCCAAAATGTATCCAAATTGGAGACATTTGGAAAACGTATGAAAAAGTGCAATAAGTTCTGAGTGCTTCAACCCACAGGCATCAATGAGGGCTCTACTGAAAGCTTACATCTAGAGGAATCTGTATTTACAAACATAATCACTCTATTAGTTATGAAAATTAATATTCCATAATAATAACATAATAAAATTTACATGTTTACATAAAAAAATAGTCAAAATGAGTGTTATGGGCCAAAATATATATTTTTGAATAATATCCACACATAAAAAACATACTGCAAACTATATACATAGGTTATAAAACTGTTGGTCAATGTTACAATATATGTGTCAATGTTGCTAAATATGTGCAACATTGTTACAGTCTCTTGTTGCAGAAAGCACAAGAGCATGTCACATCTCTCTAATGTATCCGGTTTTTCTTGGTGTTTACTGCACCTCTGTGAAAGGACAAAGGAAAGGTGTAATATCTTAATCTACACATCAGACCCCCAGATGACGACTGCTCCTCCTCCTGTAATGTAAGATATTTACAAAATATAGTCACTTACTCATCCATTTTATTGTCAATAATTGTATCTGTATTTATTATTGTACATGTTATAGTGTCTGCCAATCTTATTTGTATCTAAAGTATAGTCAAAGCACAATATAAACACACTTACGTATGAGTATTGTAATCCAGCCCATTGAAAACATGTCCTCGATTCAACCAGGAAATAAACGCTTTCTTTCCGACTGCTGCTGGTCCAAAATGTCAATAAAAAGAAATGTACATGCCTCCACTACATCCTCTAACAAGTATTTTATTATTTTTGTAAGTTTTGCCATAGTTTTTACTCAAAAAAGACTGTGAAAGCACAATAAACACGCGCGCATCATAAGACGCACAAACTGTCTCATTGAGGAGAATTGCCTTTACGCCGAGGCACAGGCGCTTCAGGCCGAAGGAAACCCTGGCACATTTAGTATTGGAATCTGTAGCTCATTGGCTATCCGTATATGGTCAACATGACCATATACGGATAGCCAACGAACGTGCTAGAAGCGTTCACGTGGTGCGTAATCGTTGAGCCGTCTGTGCGGCCATTGGCGCATATCTAGGTCCAGCCCGGTCAAAACCCGTCAGAATTGGCTGAAAAAGGTGTCAATCGAAGACTAACACTGTTAGCATTTTAGTAGCTTTTTTCGTGGCCTCGAAAGGACTTATGGCTTTTATTATCAATAGAAATGACAAAAATGTCGAGGCTGATTTCAAGTTGGAAATGCAGTTTTTGAACCTTGGAGGATATAACATGTCTTGTGGACCTAATTATTTTACTGGATATTATTCCCTGGACCTTTACGGACAGAAAGACACCAAGCTAATGGGGATTTGTTGCTGTTTCAGTCGAAGAGACCCGTCAAAGGTAAGACAAGTCCAAACTCAATCTTTGTGCTTGTCTGTAAAAAAGGCTTTGGTGTCGGCGCTGTGGTTGTAACGTGTTAAAATGGTTTATATCGTCTGAAAGATGATACTTTAAGCTTTAATTTGGTATATATATTTTTGGGGTTTATTGTAAAATCAATAACCCCTGTTTGTGTTCCAGATTGTCTTCCTGCCCTTGTGTCTTTCCCTCCACTGTGATTACCTGCTCCGCCCCTAATGTGTTCCACCTGTGTCTCATTGTGTTCCCTTTATAGTCTGTGTGTTTTCCCCTGTCCTGTGCCAGATTGTCTTTACCCCAGTGTGAGCTTTCCAGCGTTTCATAGTGTGTTCTAGCGTTTTTGACCTTCGCCTTGTTTTTGGATCACGTCTCTTGGATTTCGGATTTGTACCTTTGCCTCATAGATAAAGATATTGTAACCTCTGTCATTTGTGAGATCTGCTCTGTGAGTTCTTTTGCCTGGTCCTGACATTACAATCTGGCCATTAACATGGACTGCGCCCTGCAGGCACAGGGACAATGGATTCATCTACAGGAGGAGCAGGTTGGTTTGCTCCAACGTGAGATGAGGGCTTCAGCAGAGGGCCATGAGCGGGCCTATTCCCAACTTTCTGCACAAATTGAATTTGTCATTGAACAGATGCAGAGGAAGGAGGCCTCGTCGGCGTCAGCGAAGAGTGCTGTTACTGACCAGGTTCCTGCTGAAGCGGCCCCGAGAACTGTCACTTGTGAGTGAATCTCTCCAGTCCGGAGAGATTCACGGGCGAGTCGGGGGATTGTCGTCCCTTCTTGTCTCAATGTAAGCTTTACTTTGAGTTTCAGGCGTCCTCTTTTCCATCAGATCGGGCCAAGATAGCTTACATTATCTCCGGCCGTGCGAGAGCATGGGCCACAGCTGAATGGGATAGAGAGTCAGCAGTTTGCAACTCGCTGCCCTTGTTTTTACAGACATTTACCCAAGTTTTTCAAACTGTCACTCCGGGCCGTGAAGCAGCAAAGGCCCTGGTAACTTTGAAGCAGAAACGCCGTAGCGTTTTTGATTATGCTATCGAGTTCCGCACATTAGCAGCAGACAGTGGGTGGAACCAACTAGCCCTCGTAGATGCATTCTTCAATGGTCTTTCTGAAAGAGTCAAGGACTATCTGACCCCTCTTGATCTACCCACCGAGCTCGACGCTCTAATTGCCTTGGCTTCTAGGATTGATAATCGACTTCAGGAGAGAGAGAGATTCCGCTCTCAGCCAGGCAGTTACCAGGGAAGGAGGGGGCCCTCTAGGGATGAGGTACTTTCGGTGTCCCCAATGTCTGCTCCTGTCTCCCTGGGAGACCTGGGAGTGGGGGCAATCCTGTCACAGAGGTCAGTAGAGGATGATAAGATACATACTTTGGAGCTCTGGAGGAATGGAGACATCTGCTGGAGGGTACGCAGCAACCTTTCCTAGTCTGGACTGATCACAAGAATCTGGAATACCTTAAAGCAGCCAAGAGACTGAATCCTCGACAGGCCCGGTGGGCCCTATTTTTTCCCGGTTCAATTTCACTGTCTCATATCGCCCAGGCTCCAAGAATCTCAAGACTGACTCTCTTTTCAGACTGTTTTTCCCTGACAGAGACTCTGAAGAGGCTTCCCCCATCCTGCCAGATTTCTGTTTTCTGGGAGCCATTTCCTGGAGCATCAGGGGCAAGGTCAAGGAGGCCCTCTGCTACACTGAGGTTCCTCTGGGGGTCCCGCCTAATCACCTGTTTGTACCACCAGCACTACGGGGACAGGTAATAGCTTGGGCTCATCCTTCGCGGGTGTCCTGTCATCCTGGGGTGCGCAGGACACTGTTTAGAGCTCAAGAGAGGTTCTGGTGGCCAAATATGAAGAGGGAGACTATTGAATATGTTGCGGCCTGTGATGTCTGCTCTCGTAACAAGACCTTCAATGCACCCGTCTCTGGTTTGCTGCATCCGCGGCCAGTGCTCCGTCGTCCTTGGTTGGATATCTCGGTGGATTTTGTCACTGGGTTACCTGTTTCGGAGGGTAACAATACTGTTTTTACTGTGGTGGACAGGTTCTCCAAAATGGTGCGGTTTATACCTCTGCCAAGCTGCCTTCTGCTATGGAGACGGCAGAGGTTTTATTAACTCATGTCTGCAGAATCTTTGGTTTTTCTAGGAATAACACTCTGCCTAATGCTTCTACTGGCCTGTCACCATGTCAATGTGTTTTTGGATACCAGCCACCCTTGTTTCCTGCTTTAGAGCAAGAGGTCAGTGTCCCATCTGCCCTGGCCTTAGTTCGCCATTGCCGCCGCACATGGAGCAGGGCTCGTCAAGCCCTTCAAAGAAGTTCTGATCAATACAAGGTAGTCGCTGATCGGAAGAGGAGGGCCGCTCCAACTTACCGGGCTGGACAGAGGGTGTGGTTATCCACAAGAGAGCTTCCATTACGGGTAGAGTCCCGTAAGTTAGCACCACGGTTCATTGGTCCTTTCCCTGTGTCCAAGGTCATAAATCCAGTGGCTGTCAGACTAAAACTCCCCAGGACCATGAGAGTCCACCAACTTTTCATGTAAGCCAGATAAAGCCTGTAAAGGAGAGCTCCTTGGTCCCTGCCTCCAGACCTCCGCCACCCCCCCGGATCATTGACGGTGGACCGGTGTATACTGTGCGGAAGTTGATGGCAGTTCAACGCAGGGGGCAAGGTTTCCAGTACCTTGTGGATTGGACGGGCTACGGTCTTGAGGAGAGGTCATGGGTACCCGCCAGGGACATTCTGGACCCTGACCTCATTCGGGATTTTCACCATCGCCATCCTGGGCCGTCCGGTGACGGCTCGTAAAGGGGGTACTGTCATGTCCCACCCTCGTGTTTGTCTGTCTGTCTATGTTATGTATCATTTCCTGTGTCTTATTGTGAAATCATTAACCCCTGTTTGTGTTCCAGATTGTCTTCCTGCCCTTGTGTCTTTCCCTCCACTGTGATTACCTGCTCCGCCCCTAATGTGTTCCACCTGTGTCTCATTGTGTTCCCTTTATAGTCTGTGTGTTTTCCCCTGTCCTGTGCCAGATTGTCTTTACCCCAGTGTGAGCTTTCCAGCATTTCCTAGTGTGTTATTTGATAGTTTCTAGTGTTTTTGACCTTCGCCTTGTTTTTGGATCACGTCTCTTGGATTTTGGATTTTGTATCTTTGCCTTGGAAATAAAGATATTGTAACCTCTGTCATTTGTGGGATCTGCTCTGTGAGTCCTTTTGCCTGGTCCTGACATTTGACTATCACTCTTCACTACTGATGCATTGTGGGAAAAATACCAGAAGCCAGTTAGAAAACCTGATTAAATGCACAAAAATACAGGAATTATTATGTTTGTGGGGATTATGACATTTGCGGGTGGCTCCTTTGTGGGCAGGACTAAGACGCAAGGAGTGGAGGCATCGAGTGTGCATCTTAATAGAAATGAGACGCAGCCATAGTGTGACCAATGACAAAAATATGGATGTCTTCCGCCCTTTGGTCCCCTATGAGACTGCATACTGAATAACCCCCCCATTGGATTTCTCCTTATATTTCTGCTTTTGGAGCCTGCCCTCTGATGGACGGAGGTATTTTGGTGTATATCGATGTATGGCGGCGCCCCTTACTCGAGGACCTTTTAAGGGGTTCCATGAGAGAGGCTTGAGTGTTACTAGGGTGTGGCTTTTGACACAGCCTAATAGATAAACAAGATTTCTCCTTCTTTTGTCTTCAGTAATTATTGCTGCAGGACACTGTAGAATAAAGTATGCTGTACCAAATTAGTGGTAAACATACCTGAACTATGTACATGACATGTTTGAAACTGTCCGCGTCGTGTGCTGGTCACCTGCATAGACTGCTGCTGGAGGTAGTGGTGGAAAATCCTCCTTGTCTGCAGCTCCCACTCCAGCTCTGAGCAGAACACAGGCTGAAGAATAATTAGTTTCAGAAGAGCGGTGTGTTTAAGGCCGATAAGCATGGCTCTATTTGAGGAGCAGGCTGCACAGAAGAGTAGCATTGTTATCTGTGTGCAGCAGCGGCAGAGGCCGGAATGAGTCCGAAAAAACACAGGCGAGAATGTAGCACGAAGGAGCCATGATAAAATAGAGCAGATGGGGATCAGACGTGCACTTTTCAACTCGAACCTTTCAGTTACGTTGGTGCAGTGGTAATGGCCATATGATAATGACAACGCTGGGGTCTTTTCAAGTCACTGCTTTCACAGCCTCCTGCCGCATTCTCCCGGACACAAAAAAGAAAAGACACATTCCTGCACACAGCAGCATTTAGCATTCAAGCAGGGTTCCTATGCAGTGGGGAGATGTTTTGATTGAGTACTTCTCTAAATGTGCATGCTTTGCTTATATTCACGGGTTGCGGGTTCAATCCCAGGGCTGGACAACACACACTTTCTGTGAGGAATCTTTATGTCCTCCCAATGTTACTGAGGGTTCTCTCTGGGCACTCCAGCTTTGTGTCTCCAAAATCAGAATCAGGCATAGTGTCAACCTTATTGTAGAGTAGAAAAAGGTTTTCCCAATGCTTAGAATTTGTTTTGGCATACTGGTGCAAAACAGAAAACAACTGAGCGTACAATACGCTGCAGCGGTGGCTGCAATTTTAAGGTGTCCCACTGAGATTGCAAATCTCTTTTGCAGGGGAGTCCTGGCCCCATGGGGGTTGTCCAGGGTATAGCTGGGATGGATTTCAGCTCTATGTGAATAAATGGGATAAAGTGGTAGACTATGGGATAAAGTGGTAGACTATGGCCCAATCCCATTTCTATCCCTTACCCCTTTACCCTACCCCTCAACCGAGGGGGTATCCTAAGTCTCTTTTAGATCAAGTGGAAGGGCTACAGACCCCTACAAATAGAGATTTTCAAGGACCACACTTGAAATGAAGGTGTCTTGTACGCATCCACCATATTGTTTTGTTTACTAGAGCTTAGCAACATTAGATCACTATTATGTCAGCGTTTATTGCTTAAACTAGCTAATTTCAACATAAAAAACATGCTACTATTGGTTAGGCACTACTGCCTACACCATGATTACTGTAGGCAGAGACAGTAATCATGGTTATTTGAGGTTATAAACTATGCTGCTCCAGCGTAACTTTCTTAATATCTTACTGTTGTAATGCATTTCACAAAACAGGAAATAAATACCAATAAATAAACTAAAATGGAAAAATAAAGGGTGACAGGATATTTACTATTCTAATTTACATATATTTTAATATTATTATATGTAGGCTACAGAATTTCTGCTCTACAGCTTATCTACTGTCTCTCAGCTCTGGAGACAGCTGTCCCTCCTGCCCCTTTCTAATCACCCCAGTCTCAGCTATTTCTGTTCACACTTGAAGACTTCATTTAGTTCACACCAAAACAAAAAACAATCTATTTACTTCTACATATCACTATATCAAGACAAAAATATGTTGGCTATTACGTACACAGACATACGTGGGAGGAAACCGTGTCTGTTAAATATGCTTTTAAACACATTAAGAGTACTTTCAATAAAGTTAGTTTCACGTTGACTTAACTTACCATTGAGACCCGTTCGCACCCAGACTTCCTGAGTCTCTTCCTGGGCTCAAACATACTTTAATCCACGTCTGAAATGGGGGTGGGACATGAAGTACTCTGTTCAGTTACAGGGCCAGGGCCCAAAAGGAATAATAAATTATTTTATAGATGAAAGTTTTCACTCTTGGTCGGGGGGCTTTGGCAGAAACGGTTAGTTTCCAGAAAAAGGAGCGTTCCGATTTGGTCTGCACTCTGTCCGAGTGCACTCCCTAGTCCCTAACCTATGGAGGAATTATCAAGTTAAAACTATTGAGAGCGCACAAACCCGATTTCGAGCGAGCAGGCTACAATGTGAGCGTGCATACACAGATCTGAGCGAGCAGAGTCTATAGTGCGCGCTCGTTTCTGTGTCAGCGCGTGCGCAAATCTGTCAGTTCGCTCTCAGTTCTGTGTTAGCGCTCGCTCGAGTCTGTCAGTGCACTCTCACGATTCTGTGTTCGTGCCCTCTCTGTTTTGACTGTGTTTGAACAGTAAGCTTGCAGAGGGCGCAGCAAGTTTTAAAAAAATGGCAACAGGACACACCCACATCCGGGTATAAGCTCACTTTACTTTCAATGTAAAAGTCAACAACCACGGATCGTAAGTGTAACAACCTGCACATCCGCTTTAAGAACCGTTATACCTTAGTGAGCATTGTTTTTACCAAGTTGTATTTTATGATTTATTTTAATTATAAATAAAGGGACAATCCATATTAATGAAAAAAGACATGTAAATAGGCTATGCGAGACATAGTCCTACACATTTACATTTACATTTACATTTATTCATTTAGCTGACGCTTTTATCCAAAGCGACTTACATTTTTCTAATGTAATTACCAGTGTTAACACATACTGTACATATAAACACAGCGAACACAGTTTGTCAAACAGCCACAAACAAAAGCAAGAATGAAGATTTCATGCTTGTTCTGAAGCTAAAACTAAAGTTTATCATTATTATTGCACATCCCCAAAGTGTTGCTGTAGATTACACACTGCCCTAAGTTCATTCAAAACCAGTTCCCTAAAACTATTATTGAAACTATTATTTTCTATACTATTGTCATCTCCTATTGTTTCAATAACCAATCAACACAAGTAATTAATACATTCTAGATATTCATCTTAAATGCACCTTGATAAACAGATTAAAGCTGTAACTTACACACTGTATAATTTTAAGAGTAAAACAACTCTAAACTTTCACCAACAGACCACAACCTTACAGTACATTAGATTGTATATATTAATCACACGTTTTTTCTTTCATTTAGATTTAAAATACAAAAACATTTTTTAATGTAGGTACTATATTAATATTCTGTCGACCTTCGGAGGTACAGTATATAGTCAACATCAAGGATAGTGAGAGTAGTCCTGGTGAGGTGGAGCTTTTAGTAACTTACCTAACTTAACTAACATTGTTTTTACAATGGATGATTATATATTACCAAATGAATAGATAATCCTTAAATAATGTTTTATTGAGAGGAAATGTGTATTATTGATTTAGGATGGTTTTCAGATATTTCCAATGATGCAACAAATTTACATTAAAGAAGTTACAATAAAACAAAATATATCCTGTATTTCACAGAAATAGAAATGGAAACTATGTAGCTACATAACTGGCCCTGTGCTTGACTTTGGAATTAATCATAATGGCTAGATGATTATGAATAAAATGTGGGGAATAAAGTCTGTTTCAGTTGGACAAAGAGGTCCAAACAGGGTCCTGCTCCAACTGTGCAGTACCAATCAATCAAATATACTTTATTGTCCCAAAGGGAAATTTGTCTTGGGCGCAGTGCCGTGCAACAGCAGAACATACAGCACAAAACAAACACAAGAACATACTGTATGTACTGTATGTGTATCACACACATTCATACAGTAAAGGTACTGTAACCAGCAATTATCTGTGTAAATACAGCTTATTGGAATTATTCTTAGTCACAAACTGTCGGGAGCAGTGGCCTGCTTGGAATAAGAACAGACTGGTCGGGAGTTTGTTGTGTTTTCTTCATCTGAGCCTTATTGAACAAAAAAAGGGTCCTCTGAGAAGCCATCAGCCACCAAATAAAAAAAAAATCACTCCTGCCTCACCAGCCAAGGATCCTCCTCTGACTGTACCACCATCAACACCTCCACCACTGAAATGGACTCCCCCAATAGGACCATGGACCCCCCCAGTAACATCAACACCTTCTGCGGACCTCACCATCTCTGTCCCATCCCCGGATTCACCAATGGGATTTCCAGATCACCTGGAAATTTTAGTTAAATCTGGAATTAAGATGATACCCCTTACACCTAACTTGGCCAGGTCACGGGTTCTAAAATCATCACTAAAAACATCACCCCAATACCACCCAGGAGTACCACTGCTTCACCTCGGCCAGGCCAATGCACCCCTGTCAGACCCCCTCCACCTCCTCCCAGACCAGCTCCAAAAGCCTTGAATAGCATCAAGGCTACTATCAGTGATTAGAACACTGAGGGCCTCTGCTGTTACACGCCATCTAATTTCACATTTTTATCCAAAATGTGGGAAAACAAAAAGGGCCTTAAAAACTGCTGTCATCAAGCCTCTCCTAAAAAGGAGCAGTCTTGATGCTACAGTGCAACAACTATCGGCCCATATCAAACCTGCAATTTTTAGGTAAAGTCGTCGAAAAGATTGTATATCGACAACTTAATGACTATCTCTTGCTTAACAACTGCTTTGATCCTAAACAGTCAATATTCAGGCCACATCACAGACTGAGACTGCGTTTGATACAGTGGACCATGAAATCCTGTCACAAAGATTAGAGGAATGGATAGGTATCACTGGAACTGCTCTTAAATCTAAATCTTGTAAATTGTCTTTTATTCTTGTAAAGCACTTTAAATTACACAGTGTTTGAATTCTGCTATACAAATAAAATTGCCTTGCCTTGCCCATTTATGTCCCCTGTCTCTGACACCGCTGAGACTTTTGAAGCAGTCAGATCTCACATTTAAAACTGAGATTATTTTTTTAGTTTCTGCTGCAAAGAGAAAACATCTGGGATAGAACTTCAGTTTGTAGGACGCATCACTTTGGAAACCCCAGTGTAGTTGTGTCTTGCTGCAGCCAGGAAAGGTACTAATAAATTAAAAAGTAAAAAATAAATAAAAATACTAAGTATATTTAGTAATAATAATAGTATTAATAATAATAAATATAAGTATTATTATTATTATTATTATTATTATTATTATTATTATGTAATAAAGAAATACATTTAGAAGTGTGACACAATATTTTGTTTAATCTGTTACACAAATGAGTACAGCATTGATGAGTAGACAATGGTTCTTTCATGGCTGACTGCCCAGGATTATACTGGCTTTTGCTGCCATCAAGTGAGGTTACAGTACTACATTAGGGCTTATGATTTAATTCAAGTTAGTCATTTTGTGTTAATAGGTGGCACAATGCATAACCGTAACCATACAATCCAAACTTTAAAAAGTATATATTAACCCCTTGTACCTTTTGTAGTCTTCTACATATGTTTTCCATATATCTTTTTTTGTTTTTGCTTAAAAAACATAGTGTGATTATGGTAGCTTAACTTGTTGACTTTTACATTGAAAGTAAAGTGAGCTTATACCCGGATGTGGGTGTGTCCTGTTGCCATTTTTTTTAAAACTTGCTGCGCCCTCTGCAGCTTACTGTTCAAACACAGTCAAAACAGAGAGGGCACGAACACAGAATCGTGAGAGTGCACTGACAGACTCGAGCGAGCGCTAACACAGAACTGAGCGCGCACTATAGACTCTGCTCGCTCAGATCTGTGTATGCACGCTCACATTGTAGGCTGCTCGCTCGAAATCGGGTTTGCGCGCTCTCAATAGTTTTGACTTGATAATACTTCCATACTAACCCTTCAAACGCTGGTGTGTACAGTTAAAGACATGTCACAACCGTGCTGTTCTCCTCCATTGATTGTATATAATTAGTTCCCCTCCAACAATTCTCAAAACATTATGGTTTATTTTGACATTCTAGCGACCATCACTTCTCACTACTTTTACTAATGCATTGTGGGAAACTTTGAGTGCACTAGATTTCAGACACTAGACATTCGGACATCACAAATAAAATGATGTAATCACTGTATAGTGCACTATTTAGTGATTAGTGTGTTTATTCGGACACAGCCTGCTTCTCAGTAAGGAAGTGTTTATTCAGCACTGTGTACATGCATAAATATATTGGCAATTCTTCTCTATGATTTACTTTCTACAAATAAAAAATAAATGCTTGGAGACTAGAGACTGTGAATGTAGTGCACTGCTCCATAATAGTGCAGACGGTTCCTTCACAGTCTGCTGAGCCCTTCATCTCTACAAAAGAAACAATGTCAAATGTGCATTTTTCAGTATTGTTTATGCAGAAGTGCTTTACTGTGAGCTGCACAGGGCCAATATTGGTGACAGTGACACTCCTGTCATGTCTTTGCTTCAGGGCTCCACATTACAGTCCTGCTCTTTAGCACACACTGTGGCTCATGGTGAATTTTGGCAACAGACTAAAAAAGACAAGTTTAAGGATTTAAAACGTTTGTGTTTGATGTGAAGGTGGTGTTAATAATAAAGGCAGTGTGAAGTCGGGAAAGGTTCAGTGATGGTGCGTTCAGTGCTGCGACCCCGTTACAGGCAACTACTTTAACAGACAGCAGAGTGGCAGCTGATGTTATCTGTGTTGTCTGTCCTCAACCACTCTGTTGCCTTGTGCTTTTTTGTGTTGACAGGTGATTTAACCACAGCACAGCAGTAAGGGCTTTCATTTACATGGAACTGACAAGTCCAAGAACAGTCTGAACTGTCAGTTTAACACTGCACCTGAACTACAGACGCATAACAAGAATCTGCATAGTTTCACTTGAATGCTTTTTCATGTTCCTTTCTAGGCCATATTAAAATCTGGCATTGCCTTTGCATAATGTGAACAGATCACAAGTGGACAACTCTACACCCAGCTACTAATTTAAAACCTATTAGCTTATTAACGCAAACTTCATATCTGATCACGTTAGTAGCAGGTCTGAAAGCAGCTCAATGCACGTTGTTGGTGTGACCACTGTGATGCCATGTACATAAGTTTACATACCCCTGCAGAATTATTGATTGTTTGGCCATTTTTCAGAGAAATTTAATAATACCACAAAAACTTCTTTTTGACTCATAGTCAGTGGTTGGGTAAAGCCATTTATGCTGCTGATTGGCAATCTCAATTCCTTGGATGTCTTTTTATATCCTTTTCCGGTTTTATACAATTCAGTTACCTTCACCTGCAGATCCTTTGATAATTTTTTTGCTTTCCCCATGACTCAGAAAACAGAAAAGTCAGTGCAGCCCTGGATGAAAGATACAGGGGTCTGTCAGGTGCCCAGAAACTCATTGACCTCTTATACTCACACTGATTAGGCAAGGCAAGGCAATTTTATTTATATAGCACATTTCATACACTGGGTAACTCTAAGTGCTTTACAGGAATAAAAGACAATTTACAAGATTTAGATTAAGAAACATAAGAAAAATTAAAGCCGCAAGCAGCGATAAAGGCCCTCGCCTCCCTTGAGACCGCGGGGACACATGCACTCGGAGGATTGCATTTCGTGCTTTAAAGTGTAAACTTCACGGTAATGTCAAATAACCGGGCCTGTGCTACTGCTGGGGCCTGCTACACCACCTTGTAATTTAGAGTTAAAGGTCTCCACAATCCCTGGTTTTCCTGGGAGCTGTCTGAACCTTTGAAAATAATAGATTATGCTTGGGCTAAGGCGAGAAAAACAAAGTACTGGCTGGAGATTTGAGATGACTCAGGAATCGCTGCACCCCCCTGTTTAAAAAGGCAAAATGTAAATATAACTTGTCTAAAAGTACAAGGTTACAAGTTCCAAAGGATTCTGAGGAGTTTTCTAAGACTCTAGTCTTGGCTCTGGAGGGGCCTCCTCTAAAGGAAGGATCCTGGCAATTGGGAAATGGCATTTATTTCCCAAAGAAATGGTTGCCTCTTCACAGACTCATTACGACCACAGCCACAAATGTATCAAAAAACAAATTGATAACTTTTTTTGCACACGTGTCTAGATGATACTCACCAAATTTGGAGCTGTTTAGATGAAAAGCCTTTAGACACAAGGGGTGGAATTTAGGTGGTCACGCATACCACCCAACATAGTAGATTTCCTGTTGAGTTTATGGTATGGCTGTAATAAACTTTTCTGTTTGCCCTGAGGTGTCCTATGGATGTACCAAGTTTTGTATTTCTACATTGGAAAAAAGTTACTTTCACTTTCCATAGGCCCAATGTATTTTGACTATTAAAAGACAGCCATGTTGTTTTTTTTTCTGTATATGACTGTTACACGTTTCATTAATTTTGATATCTAAAATTTTACAAGGCATTCAACATGCTCAATAAAAAGTGTTCTTTTAAAAAAGAGGTGTATTCTAAGTCGGTTCACATTTTCAAATCAAAATGGCCGCCTTCCCGTGTGTGATAGGGTGTGGTCCCCATTGGCTTTTTTGTTCATAAGCCCATACTGGATGTGTGTACCAAGTTTCATTTGCCTACAACAAACTAAAAATTTCACTTCCCATTGACTTTTTCCACATATTTGGGACGTTGCTATGGCAACACATTTATAGATAGGGGGTGGTTGTCATTGGCTTTTATGCTCGTCATGACATAAGAGATGTGTGTACCAAATTTCATGTCTCTATGACAAACTAAATTCTTGGGTCCCATTATAAGTTTGTAGGGGGCGCTGGAGAGCCATTTCTAAAGATAACCCTTTTATTTACATATTTTTGTGTTCAGGTCATGAATGTGCACAAACGCCTTTTTGGGTCCAACTCGATCCGAGAAGGCGTTTGAGAGTTAAGAGACATTTTATTTTCACAAAAATGGCCACCTCGTTACAGGCTTGCCACACCCATACCCGATAAGATATCATAAACAAAGTCACAACTTTGGTTGGCACATGTGTCTAGATGATACTCACCAAATTTGGGGCCATTTAGATTAAAACACAATGATTTGCATCTTTCTGCGCAAGTGCGATTTTAGTGGCCGTTTCACCACCCACATGGCGGACTTCCTGTTGAGTTTAGGGTGTGGCTGTCATTGACTTTTCTGTTTGCCCTGAGGTGTCCTATGGATGTACTAAGTTTCATTTTTCTACGTTGGAAAAAAGTTACTTTCACTTTCCAAAGGCCCAATGTATTTTGACTTTTGTAGGGGTCGCCACTGAGTCATTTTTCGTATTTTTTTTTCGGCGACTTTAAATACATACATTTTTCGCCGGGCTTGAAGGCTGGGACCAATAAAAATGACTTTTAGTTCATGTTCACTGGGCCTAATTAAAAACATTTTAAAAGAAGAGTGCAGATAAAAAACTCTTTAAGTTGTAGTGTAGTCGGAGCTAAAGAGGAAGGTTTTCAACCTCCTCTTGAACATTGTTAAAGTTGAGGCTGTTACTGGTTTTTGCTGCATGAAACTTAAACACTGCTTCACCCTGTTTAGTTCTAACTCTGGGCACGAGCAGAAGGCCTGTCCCAGATGTTCTCAGAGTCCGAGGAGGTTCATAAGTAACTAGCATGTCAGAGATATATTCTGGTGCTAAACCATTTAGAGACTTGTAAACCAGCAGTGCTGTTTTAAAGTCTATTCTCTGAGCAACAGGAAGCCAGTGCAGAGATTTTAAAACTGGACTGATGTGGTTGTACTTCCTGGTTTTGGTGAGAACCTGAGCAGTAGCGATCTGAATAAACTGAAGCTGTCTTAACCCTCGTTTTGAGAGACCAGTGAGCAGGTCGTTACAGTAATCTAACCTGCTGGAGATAAAAGCATGGATAAGTTTCTCTAAGTCCTTGTCGTTGAAAAACAATGCAAACTCATTGCATTTAGTGGTGGAAACTAATTCTGGAGGAAATGGAGCTGGAGGGTTTGTTAATCTTTTCACTGTAGCAAACAGGACACGCAGGTTGTTACTGCTGTTGTTGATGATCTCTGAGAAGAATATTTAGGCCCGAGCCGGTGATGACCGGGAGGGCCTATTGTTTTTGCTCGGATTATTTTTTTTTTTTTTTAGGCCCGAGCCGGTGATGACCGGGAGGGCCTATTGTTTTTGCTCGGATTATTATTATTTTTTTTTTTTTTTTTATTGTCGACCTATGATCCTAAATTTGACCCGGTGAACATGCACGAAAAGTCATTTTTATTGGTCCCAGCATTCAAGCCCAGCGAAAAATTTATGTATTTGAAGTCGCCTAAAAAAAAATACGAAAAATGACTCAGTGGCGACCCCTACAAAATCAAAATACATTGGGCCTATGGAAAGTGAAAGTAACTTTTTCCAACGTAGAAAAATGAAACTTGGTACACACATCCAGCATGGGCTTATGAACAAAAAGCCAATAGGGACCACACCCTATCACACACGGGAAGGCGGCCATTTTGAATTGAAAATTTGGTCCGACTTAAAATACACCTCTTTTTAAAAGTACACAGAAAAAGCTGCTTCATTCCACAGACACCAAACTTGGGCAAAATGAGCTAAACACATGTATGAAAAATAGACAAGTGTTTTTCTAGACTTTTTTGCTCGAGTTATATTTTTTTTTATTATAATTCGGTATATATTTTTTTATCATTTTTTTCTGCAAAATGATCCTCAATTTAACCCAGTAAACGTACAACTAAAAGTCATTTTTATTGGTCCCAGATTTCAAGCCCAGCGAAAAATTTATGTATTTGAAGTCCCGAAAAAAATACGAAAAATGACTCAGTGGCGACCCTAGAAAAGTCAAAATACATCGGGCCTAGGGAAAGTGAAAGTAACTTTATTCCAATGTAGAAAAATGAAACTTGGTACATTAATAGGACACCTCAGGGCAAACAGAAAAGTCAATGACAGCCACACTCTAAACTCAACAGGAAGTCCGCCATGTGGGGTGAAACGCATGGCCACTAAAATCGCACTTTGCGCAAAAGATGCAAATCATTGTGTTTTAATCTAAATGGCTCCAAATTTGGTGAGTATCATCTAGACACGTGTGCCAACCAAAGTTGTGACTTTGTTGTTGATATCTTATCGGGTATGGGTGTGGCAAGCCTGTAACGAGGTGGCCATTTTTATGAAAATAAAACGTCTCTTAACTCTCAAACGCCTTCTCGGATCGAGTTGCACCCAAAAAGGCGTTTGTGCACATTCATGACCTGAACACAAAGATATGTAAATAAAAGGGTTATCTTTAGAAATGGCTCTCCAGCGCCCCTACAAACTTATAATGGGACCCAAGAATTTAGTTTGTCATAGAGACATGAAATTTGGTACACACATCTCTTATGTCATGACGAGCATAAAAGCCAATGACAACCACCCCTATCTATAAATGTGTTGCCATAGCAACGTCCCAAAAATGTGGAAAAGTCAATGGGAAGTGAAATTTTTAGTTTGTTGTAGGCAAATGAAACTTGGTACACACATCCAGCATGGGCTTATGAACAAAAAAGCCAATGGGGACCACACCCTATCACACACGGGAAGGCGGCCATTTTGAATTGAAAATGTGAACCGACTTAAAATACACCTCTTTTTTAAAAGTACACAGACAATAGCTGCTTCATTCCACAGACACCAAACTTGGGCAAAATGAGCTAAACACATGTATGTAAAATAGACAAGCGTTTTTCTAGACTTTTTTGCTCGAGTTATATTTTTTTTTATTATAATTCGGTATATATTTTTTTATCATATTTTTTCTGCAAAATGATCCTCAATTTAACCCAGTAAACCAACAACTAAAAGTCATTTTTATTGGTCCCAGATTTCAAGCCCAGCGAAAAATTTATGTATTTGAAGTCCACGAAAAAAAAATACGAAAAATGACTCAGTGGCGACCCCTAGAAAAGTCAAAATAATTGGTTCTATGGAAAATGAAAGTAAATTTTTCCAATGTAGAAATACAAAACTTGGTACATCCATAGGACACCTTAGGGCAAACCGAAAAGTTTATTACAGCCATACCGTAAACTCAACAGAAAATCTACTATGTTGGGTGGAATACATGACCACCTAAATCGTACACTTTGTGCTAAAGGGTTTTCATCTAAACAGCTCCAAATTTGCTTTAAAGCACGACATGCAATCCTCCGAATATATGTGTCCCCGCGGTCTCAAGGGAGGCGAGGGCCTTTATCGCCGCTTGCGGCTTTAATTCTCTTTCTTTTTGCAAAGTTTGTTTGAAAACATGCAAATTTTCTTTGTATACCTCATAATGAATTAAGAGTTTCAATTTACACCATTTCCTTTCGGCTTTTTGGCATTCCCTTTTCTGTGCCCTGACAGAGTGAACATTGCTCCATGAAGCCTTCTGCCTCGTCCTGATCACTTTAACCTTAACAGGAGCAATGGTGTCCATAACATTTAAAACACCTGAAGTATAACAATTCAACAAATCATCAACTTGACCTGATGAGGCATTTTCAAACCTGATTGCCTCCATAAACTGTGTCCTGGTGTTATCGTTAATGTATCTCTTTTTTACAACAGTAGGTCCAACAGCAACTTTTGGAATTATGGACAGATGAAAAAAGACACATGAATGATCAGATAGAGCAACATCAATCACAGTGACATCTGAAATATGAACACCTTTAGTAATGACCAGGTCCAGAGTGTGACCTCTGTTATGGGTCGGCTCATTAACATGCTGACAAAGACCAAAAGTATCAAGAATAGTAGAAAGTTCTTTGGCATTTCTGTCATAAACATTATCCACATGCACATTAAAATCACCAGATATGACTATTTGTTCAAATTCTGTGCAAATAACCGAAAGCATTTCAGTAAACTCATTAATAAAATCATGACATTGTTGGGGTGGTTTGTAAAGAACTACATATAAAATAGATGGAGAAAACCTCAACTCCATTTTGAATGACACATACTCAAATGATGAAAACTCTCCAAGTGAAAGTTTCTGGATAAGAATATTATCCCTAAGAAAGGCACATACATCACCACCCTTTTGTTTTCCGTATTTTGGATAAAAATGTGAAATTCGATGGGGTGGATTCGATAAGGACCGCATTTCCAGTCCTGCTGTCTAACCATGTTTCTGTTAAAAACATAAAATCAAGCTTATTTGAAGTTATAAAATCATTAATTAAAAAAGATTTGTTTCCCAAAGACCTGACATTGAACACTGCAAGTTTTAAGTCCGTTTGAGCAGGACCTGACTTTATCTGTTTGCAGGATTTGAATCAGATTTGTCTGATTAGACAATCTAACTGTTATTCTCTTCTTCAATCTGCGACTTCTGACTGTAGTTATGGAGCTGGGGGGGGGGGGGGGGTGTTCTCTCCCAGGGCCTCAGGTTGATAAGTGGTTTATTATGACGAAAAGTCCTGGAACAGCAGAGGCCCTCAGTGTCCTAATCACTGATAGTAGCCTTGATGCTAGTCAAGGCTTTTGGAGCTGGTCTGGGAGGAGCTGGTTTGGGAGGGGGTGGAGAGGGTCTGACAGGGGTGCATTGGACTCTAGGTAGTGGCCAAGGTGGAGCAGTGGTACTCCTGGGTGGTATTGGGGGTGATGTTTTTAGTGATGATGATAGAACCTGTGACCTGGCCAAGTTAGGTGTAAGGGGTATCATCTTAATTCCAGATTTAACTAAAATTTCCAGGTGATCTGGAAATCCCATTGGTGAATCCGGAGATGGGACAGGGATAGTGAGGTCCGCAGAAGGTGTTGATGTTACTGGGGGGGTCCATGGTCCTATTGGGGAGTCCATTTCAGTGGTGGAGGTGTTGATGGTGGTACAGTCAGAGGAGGATCCTTGGCTGGTGAGGCAGGAGTGCTTTTTTCATTCAGTGGCTGAGGACCCTTTTTCTGTTCAAGAGGGCGCCCAGAACCATTTAGGTGTCTCAGGGAGTGCAGGAGATTATCCGTTAGCCTCCTGACCCCTCCCCTGTTTAGATGTGGGCCCTTTCCTTTGAACAGGTCGTCACGTTGCCAAAACAAGTTAAAGTTATCAATGAAGTGTACTCCTCTTGTCTCACAGTCCTTGGACAGCCATGTATTCAATGCAAGCAGCCGACTGAATTTATTGATCCGTCTGTCGATGTTTGGGAGTGGTCCACTGATAAAGGATTGCACTTCCCGGTTTTGAAGTTTATCTAAAAGCCTGGAGAAATCTTTTTTTAAAACTTCTGATTCCCCCTTCCTGGTGTCAACTGCACCCACGTGTAACATCAGCTGTTTAATCCCTGTGTGTTTGGACATGACTTGGGGGAGGAGTGCTGTTATATCAGTGACTGTAGCACTTGGAAAGCTACTATTGTTTAAGTCTCTGACAGCACCGTCTCCAAGCAGCAAGATATCTCTGACCTTGACTTTTGGCATAGATTCTCTGTCACTGTTTGCCTGGTGCTTTTCCACAGATTCATGTCTCCTGTTCTCCATAGAATAAGCTTGATTTACTCCATGTTTGTAAGTTGGTTCATTAATCTTTAGCTCAGTCAGTGGTTGGAATCTGTTTTTTAGCTGGATGTCTGGTGATGCTACATATGCTCTTGTAATGCCAGCATTTTTTTTTCTAATCCAGTGCTGCTTTGGCTGGCCACCAAGTTTATGCAGGTGGCATCATTTTGTTTAAGTCCATTTGCTTTTCTCAGTTTTGGGAATGACACTGTATCATCCAAGTTTAAATTCACAGTCTTACCACATTGTGTGATCAGGATCGTCTTCTGAAGTCCTCTTTCAGATTCCAAGCAATTTTGGCAGAAAGAGTTTGTAGTAGCTGTTTTTACCCCAGACATGTTGAAAAATAGATATCAAGGCTGCAGTTGCTCAGCAGGTCCAACGTATTTTTTTAAAAAGTAAAAAAATAAGTAAAAACATAAAAATCCAGTAAAAGGAAAGTAAAAAGTAATGTAAAAAGTTTATCATAAAATCATTGGGTAAATGTGGAGTTAACTTAAAAGAAAAGTAAAGCTGGCATGAGCAAGCAGAGGTGCGACTGCCCTCTTCAGAAGCAGGAAGCAATGCAGACAAACTGATCACAGGTGAGGTCGGTTACCTTTAGTAGCCTTTTAAACCTGTTTGTGTCAACTTGTGTGCATGTTATCAGCAGAGATGGGACCAAGTCACAAATGTGCAAGTCTCAAGTAAGTCCCAAGTATTTTTTTCCTGGGCAAGTCAAGTCAAGTCAAGTCACAGGCTATGTCATGTCAAGTCAAGTCCTGTAGTAGGTCAAGTCCAAGTCAAGTCACCTTACTATTGTAATTTTACCTGCTGAATCTGATCTTAATAAAGTGAAAACACAAGATATAAGTAACTTTCAGTAAATTACAATCATTTAGATTTGCATTGTAAATACTCATGTTCAGTAAACTACAAAATTGTAACTTCATAAAAGTATTTATTTTTCACTTCTGCCAACAGTGTTTGAAAAGTTTTATATTGAAAAAAGTCCATAAAACAAATAACAGCTTAACATAAAGCTCCAACACACTCCTCTCTGAACAACTTCCTCTCTGACTCAAACACAGTTTACGTACAACATTAAACTTTGTTGCATTTCTTCTTTCTCTCTCTCACACTCACACACTCACTCACACTCTCTTACACTTCCACTAACTCACTCACACTCACACGCTCTCTCACACTCTCTTACACTTCCACTAACTCACTCACACACTCACTCACTCACACACACACACACACACACACACTCACACACACACTAACTCACTCACTCACACAAACTCTCTCTCACACACACACAGACTCTCTCTTACACTCCCACTAACTCACTCACTCACTAACTCACTCACACACACTGACACACACTCACTCACTCACTCACTCACTCACTCACTCACTCACTCACTCACTCACTCACTCACTCACTCACTCACTCACTCACTCACACAGTCTCTTAAACTCCCACTAACTCACTCACACACTCACTCACTCACACACACACACACACACACACACACACACACACACACACACACACACACACACACACACACACACACACACACACACACACACACACACACACACACACACACACACACACACACACACACACACACACACACACACACACACTCTTCCACTTCCACTAACTCACTTACTCAATCTCTCTTACACTCCCAATAACTCACTCACTCACTCTAGAAGTCTCCCGGACTTTTAGGTTCACCGACTCTTCCTGTGCTCTGAGTAGGTTGAGCTGGGAGATCCGGGGCACCGTGGTTTGCCTCCTGGCCCTGGTCCTCCTCCACCGACTGACGGACACCCTTAACGAACTTAGTGAGGTTACTCTGCGTAAGCTCAGGTGCCCTGCGTTGCTGACCCTGCTCTTTGCACTTGGATTTGCCCTGGTGGATTTTAACACCACGCTCGTTCTTAAAAAGCCCTCCGCAGATATTGCATCTTCTTTTGGCTTCTACCTTTTGTCTTTCTGCATTCATTCTCGTAGTCCTTTTTCCATTGTCCGGGTCTTTAACCATTAATCTGTCCGATGGCAGATTATCCTCCCCCCCTCCTCGGTCTGCCTGGGGGTATTCTCTTTGTTCAGAACTTGTAGCTTTTTGTGCAGTGCTTCGGGGTGCTGGCCCTAACACTATTGCATGCCGTCTTTCCGCGCTGTCATCCGTTCTCTCACGGATGTCCATGGGTCTTCCCCCACCGCCAATGGGCCTCTCCCCATGGTCTCGACAATAAGGTGAAGTAAACATTAGAAATGCTTTGCCACAAGCTGAAACTGTAAGAACTACACTAACTATGGTGATGCAGATCATCTTCCGAGATGGTATTCCTTGGAGCATCCACATTGTTGGGACCCTTCCGCATCGTCAGCAGGGATCTCAGGGTCTCAGGTGTTTCGCCCCTTAACCTGAACACCTCGCCTGAGTGGGGGAGCGAAGACTGATTAGCCTTCACTTGCAGAAGGCTTCCAACTGTGGGCTCTCTTCAGCCACAGCCATCTTGAACTGGACTCGGCTGCTGCAGCTATGTCACTGGTGGCTTTCTTCAGCTGTTTAGGCTCCAGGCCCACCCTTTGGAGGAAGTAGCGCACTGATTTTGCTGGGAACCCGCGGCAGCCGACTTCAATGGGATAGCTGGTTGCGTACCAACCTTTTAGAACTGCTTCATCGACCAGGCCTTGGTACTTGGCTTTTTTCAGTTGGTGAGACATGGCTAGCCTCTCTTCCCAGGGCACCGTGAGCTCAGCAATTATGATGTTTTTGTGCTCTATGATAATAGGACCATATCTGGACGGAGAGTGGTCACTGCCACCTCCTGTGGGAAGACAAGCTTCCTCTTCAGGTCCACTCTCAACTCCCAGTCAGAAGCCTGTTGCAAAATAGAGGGTGGGTTCTTAACCACCTTGCCAGACTTATGAGCCTTGTCTCCTTCCCTCACAAAAGTTATGGCTTCGGGCGGATGGGCCTGCTTGTTGTTGGCCTTGACTCGCCGCTGTTCCACCCATTTGGCAATTTCCGTGAGGAACTTGTCGTGCCTCCATCTGTACCGCCCTTCTGCCAATGCCCTTGGACAACCGGTCAGGATGTGGTTCAGTGTACAGGAGGCTGCTCCGCATTGGTTGCAAGATGGATCTTCCCCTCCGCCCCAGATCTTTATGTTTCTTGGAGTTGGCAGCAGGTCAGTCACCAAGCGCAGGAGAAAGCTCAACTTCCCTTGATTGGTCCGCCACAGTTCCTTCCATGACAGCGGTCGCTCCTGTGCCTGGTCCCACTGCGTCCATCGACCCTGGGATGCAAGCCCGATCGCTTTCACCTGACGCTCCTCTTCTGCTGCCTCACGAACTCTTTGCACAACAAGACCTCTTCTGGCTTTGGCATCAGCCCTGCTCCACCTCTTCTCACTGTAATGCCCCAGGCCCAGGTGTCCCTGGCATACCACTCCCACGATTTCCTGGTGTTTCAAGTGGGGTTCCGCTTCCATCACAGCTTGCTGGGGCTTCCACTTCCTGCCGCATTTGATGGACTTGCTTGCATATCTTACTTTCCCGTCTTTAGATGCAAGGAGTGTACTGACTGCCCTTGCTTTAGTGGCTTTAAACTCCTCAACCACTGATGAGACTGGCAAGGGAAGCTTGGAGGTCTTGCTGTACAGGTTGATTGCACTGAAAGATGGGGGGACACCCAGCCACTTCCGCAAGAACTTACTGCAAAGTCTTTCCATTCCTTCCACCTGATACATGGGAAAGTCATAAAGTAGGAAGGGCCATTGAAGCCGGGGTATAATGCCATACTGAAAACACCAGACTTTAAACCTCTCAAGTAGTTGGCTGTGCTCGATTGCCATAAGCCAGGTTTTCAGCTGGCCCTTGGTTTTAATGAGGTTACCGCTGTCCTTTAAAGAGCTATCATACTGCTTTCCCAGGCACTAACTCACACTCTTTTACACTCCCACTAACTCACTCACTCACTCACTCTCTCTTACACTCCCACTAACTCACTCACTCACACTCTTTTACACTTCCACTAACTCACTTACTTACTTTCTCTTAGACTCCTACTAATTCACTCACACACTCACTCACTCAAACTCTCTTACACTTCCACTAACTCACATTTACATTTACATTTAGTCATTTAGCAGACGCTTTTATCCAAAACGACTTACATTCACCAGTGTTACATTTGTTACGGTTGACGCTTTCAGTTAAAGTGACTTACATTAAGGTTCCATTCACCAGTGTTACAGCTGGAACACCACTGGAGGCAAGGTGGGTTAAGTTGCCCAAGGACTGCGACAGTATGGGAACTGTGGGAGGCGGGATTCAAACCGCCAACCTTTCCGGTTGAAGGGCCGACCGCTCTTACCACTGAGCCACTGCCGCCCCATACTCACTCACTCTCTCTTACACTCCCACTAACTCACTCACTCACTCTCTCTTACACTCCCACCAACTCACTCACTCACACTCTTTTACACTCCCACTAACTCACTCACTCACACTCTCTTAAACTTCCACTCACTCACTCACTCACTCACTCACTCACTCACTCACTCACTCACACACTAACTCACAAACACTCTCTTACACTTCCACTAACTCACTCACTCACTCTCTCTTACACTCCCACCAACTCACTCACTCACACTCTTTTACACTCCCACTAACTCACTCACTCACACTCTTTTACACTCCCACTAACTCACTCACTCACACTCTCTTACACTCCCACTAACTCACTCACTCACTCACTCACTCACTCACTCACTCACTCACACACTCACACACTCACTCACTCACTCACTCACTCACTCACTCACTCACTCACTCACACACTTCCACTAACTCACTCACTCTCTCCTACACTCCCACAAACTAACTAACTCACTCACACTCTCTTCACTTCCACTAACTCACTCACTCACACACACTCTCTTCACTTCCACTCACTCACTCACTCACTCACTCACACTCTCTCTTACACTCCCACTAACTCACTCATTCACTCTCTCTTACAATCCCACTAACTCACTCACTCACACATTCACTCACTCACTCACACTCTCTTACACTCTAACTCAAACTCACTTTCTCTTACACTTCCACTAACTCACTCACTCAATCACTCACTCAAACTCTTTTACACTTCCATTAACTCACTCACTCACTCTCTTACACTTACACTAACTCACTCAATCACTCACTCAAACTCTTTTACACTTCCACTAACTCACTCACACTCTCTTTACTTCCACTCACTCACACTCTCTTACACTCCCACTAACTAACTAACTAACTAACTCACTAACTCACTAACTCACTAACTCACTCACTCACTCACACTATCTTACACTCCCACTAACTACCTCACTCACTCACACTCTCTTCACTGCCACTCACTCACTCACTCACTCACTCACTCACACTCTCTCTTACACTCCCACTAACTCACTCAATCACACTCTCTTCACTTCCACTCATTCACTCACTCACTCACTCACTCACTCCACTCACCACCACCACTCACCCTCACTCACACTCTCTTACACTCCCACTAACTCACTCATTCACTCTCTCTTACACTCCCACTAACTCACTCACTCACTCACTCACTCACTCACTCACACACTCACTCACTCACTCACTCACTCCCTCACTCATTCACTCTCTCTTACACTCCCACTAACTCACTCATTCACTCTCTCTTACACTCCCACTAACTCACTCACTCACACTCTCTTACACTCCCACTAACTCACTCACTCACTCACTCACTCACTCACTCACTCACTCACTCACTCTCTCACACTCTCTCTTACACTCCCACTAACTCACTCACTCTCTCACTCACTCACACACTCACTCACTCACTCACTCACTCACACTCCCTCTTACACTCCCACTAACTCACTCATTCACTCTCTCTTACACTCCCACTAACTCACTCACTCACTCACACTCTCTTCACTTCCACTAACTCACTCACTCACACTCTTTTACGTTTCCACTAACTCACTCTTTCACACTCTCTTCACTTCCACTAGATCACTCAGTCACTTACACACTCACTCACTCACTCACTCACTCACTCACTCACTCACTCACTCACTCACTCACACTCTCTTTACTTCCACTCACTCACTCACACTCTCTTCCACTTCCACTAACTAACTCACTCACTCACTCACTCACTCACTCACTCACTCACTCACTCACTCACTCACACTCTCTCTTACACTCCCACTAACTCACTCATTCAATCTCTCTTACATTCCCACTAACTCATTCACTCACACTCTCTTCACTTCCACTCACTCACACACTCACTCACTCACTCACTCACTCACTCACTCACTCACTCACTCACTCACTCACACTCTTTTACACTCCCACTAACTCACTCACTCACACTCTTTACACTCCCACTAACTCACCACTCACACCTCTTACACTCCCACTAACTCACTCACTCACCACTCACTCACTCACCACCACTCACTCACTCACTCACTCACTCACTCACTCACTCCTCACTCACTCACTCACTCACTCACTCACTCACTCACACACTTCCACTAACTCACTCACTCTCTCCTACACTCCCACAAACTAACTAACTCACTCACACTCTCTTCACTTCCACTAACTCACTCACTCACACACACTCTCTTCACTTCCACTCACTCACTCACTCACTCACACTCTCTCTTACACTCCCACTAACTCACTCATTCACTCTCTCTTACAATCCCACTAACTCACTCACTCACTCACACATTCACTCACTCACTCACACTCTCTTACACTTCCACTAACTCAAACTCACTTTCTCTTACACTTCCACTAACTCACTCACTCAATCACTCACTCAAACTCTTTTACACTTCCATTAACTCACTCACTCACTCTCTTACACTTACACTAACTCACTCACTCAATCACTCACTCAAACTCTTTTACACTTCCACTAACTCACTCACACTCTCTTTACTTCCACTCACTCACACTCTCTTACACTCCCACTAACTAACTAACTAACTAACTAACTCACTAACTCACTAACTCACTAACTCACTCACTCACCACACTATCTTACACTCCCACTAACTACCTCACTCACTCACACTCTCTTCACTGCCACTCACTCACCTCACCACCACTCACACTCTCTCTTACACTCCCACTAACTCACTCAATCACACTCTCTTCACTTCCACTCATTCACTCACTCACTCACTCACTCACTCACTCACTCCCTCACTCACACTCTCTCTTACACTCCCACTAACTCACTCATTCACTCTCTCTTACACTCCCACTAACTCACTCACTCACTCACTCACTCACTCACCACACTCCACTCACTCACTCACTCACTCCTCACTCACTCATTCACTCTCTTACACTCCCACTAACTCACTCATTCACTCTCTTACACTCCCACCAACTCACTCACTCACACTCTCTTACACTCCCACTAACTCACTCACTCACTCACCACTCACCACCACCACTCACTCTCTCACACTCTCTCTTACACTCCCACTAACTCACTCACTCTCTCACTCACTCACACACTCACTCACTCACTCACTCACCACACTCCCTCTTACACTCCCACTAACTCACTCATTCACTCTCTCTTACACTCCCACTAACTCACTCACCACCACACTCTCTTCACTTCCACTAACTCACTCACTCACACTCTTTTACGTTTCCACTAACTCACTCTTTCACACTCTCTTCACTTCCACTAGATCACTCAGTCACTTACACACTCACTCACCACCACCACTCACTCACCACCACTCACTCACTCACCACTCACACTCTCTTTACTTCCACTCACCACCACACTCTCTTCCACTTCCACTAACTAACTCACTCACTCACCACTCACTCACCCACCACCACTCACTCACTCACCACACTCTCTTACACTCCCACTAACTCACTCATTCAATCTCTTACATTCCCACTAACTCATTCACTCACACTCTCTTCACTTCCACTCACTCACACACTCACTCACTCACCACCACCACCACCACTCACCACTCACTCACTCACACTCTCTTACACTCCCACTAACTCACTCCACTCACCACCACACACTCACTCACCACTCACCACACTCTCTTACACTCCCACTAACTCACTCATTCACTCTCTCTTACACTCCCACTAACTCACTCACTCACACTCTCTTCACTTTCACCACTCACTCACCACTCACTCACCACTCACTCACCACCACTCACCACACACTCACACTCTCTCTTACACTCCCACTAACTCACTTATTCACTCTCTCTTACACTCTCACTAACTCACTCACTCACTCACTCACTCACTCACTCACTCACACTCTCTTACACTTCCACTAACTCACTCACTCACACTCTCTAACACTTCCCCTAACTAACTCACTCACTCTCTTACACTCCTACTAACTTACTCAGTCACTCTCTCTTACACTCCAGCTAAGCCACTCACTCTCTCTTACACTCCCACTAACACTCACTCACACTCTCTTCACTTCCACTAACTCACTCACTCACACTTTCTCTTACACTCCCACTAACTCACTCATTCAATCTCTCTTACACTCCCACTCACTCACTCACTCACTCCACTCACTCACTCACTCACTCACTCACACTCTCTTCCACTTCCACTAACTCACTAACTCACACTCTCTAACACTTCCACTAACTAACTCACTCACTCTCTCTTACACTCCTACTAACTTACTCACTCACTCTCTCTTACACTCCCTCTAACCCACTCACTCTCTCTTACACTCCCACTCACTCACTCACTCACTCACTCACACACACTCTCTTCACTTCTGCTAACTCACTCACTCACTCACTCACTCACTCACTCACACACACACTTTTACGTTTCCACTACCTCACTCTCTCACACTCTCGTCACTTCCACTACTTCACTCACACACTCACTCACTCACACTCTCTTTACTTCCACTCACTCACTCACTCACTCACTCACACTCTCTTACACTAACTCACTCACTCACTCAGTCACTCACACTCACTCACTCACTCACTCACTCACTCACTCACTCACTCACTCACTCACACTCTCTTACACTCCCACTAACTAACTAACTCACTCACTCACTCACTCACTCACTCACTCACACACTCACTCACACTCTCTTCACTGCCACTCACTCACTCACACACTCACACACTAACTCACTCACACTCTCTCTTACACTCCCACTAACTCACTCATTCACTCTCTCTTACACTCCCACTAACTCACTCACTCACACTCTCTTCACTTCCACTCACTCACTCACACACTCACACACTAACTCACTCACTCTCTTACACTCCCACTAACTCACTCATTCACTCTCTCTTACACTCCCACTCACTCACTCACACTCTCTAAAACTTCCACTAACTAACTCACTCACTCTCTCTTACACTCCTACTAACTTACTCACTCACTCTCTCTTACACTCCAGCTAAGCCACTCACTCTCTCTTACACTCCCACTAACTCACTCACTCACACTCTCTTACACTCCCACTCACACACTCACTCACTCACTCACTCACTCACTCACTCACTCACTCACTCACTCAATCACTCACTCACACACTCACTCACACTCTCTTACAATTCCACTAACTCACTCACTCACTCACTTACTCACTCACTCACACAGTCACACTCTCTTACACTTCCACTAAATCTCTCACTCACTCACTCACTCACTCACTCACTCACTCACTCACTCACTCACTCACTCACTCACCACCACCACCACACTCCCACTAACTCACTCATTCACACTCTCTTCACTTCCACTAACTAACTCAATCACTCACTCACACTCTCTTACACTTCCACTACCTCACTCACTCACTCTCTCCTACAATCCCACTAACCCACTCACACACTCACTCTCTTACACTCCCATTAACTTACTCACACTCTCTTACACTCCCACTAACTCACTCACTCACTCTCTCCTACAATCCCACTAACCCACTCACACACTCACTCTCTTACACTCCCACTAACTCAGTCACTCAGTCACTCACTCACTCACTCACTCACTCACTCACCACTCTCTTACACTTCCACTAACTCACATTTACATTTACATTTAGTCATTTAGCAGACGCTTTTATCCAAAGCGACTTACATTCACCAGTGTTACATTTTTAACGGTTGACGCTTTCAGTTAAAGCGACTTACATTAAGGTTTCATTCACCAGTGTCACAGCTGGAACACCACTAGAGGCAAGGTGGATTAAGTGTCTTGCCCAAGTGCACAACGACAGTATGAACTGTGGGGAGAGTGGGATTCGAACCGCCTACCTTCCAGTTGAAGGACGACCGCTCTTACCACTGAGCCACTGCCGCCCCATACTCACTCACTCTCTCTTACACTCCCACTAACTCACTCACTCACACTCTTTCACACTCCCACTAACTCACTCTCATTCTCTTACACTCCCACTAACTCACTCTCTCACACTCTCTTACACTGCCACTAACTAACTTTCTCACTCACTCACTCACTCACTCACTCACACACTCACTCACACACTCACTCACTCTCTTACATTTCATTTAACTCACTCACTTACTCACTCACTCACTCACTCACTTACTCACTCACTCACTCACACTCTCTTACACTCCCACTAACTCACTCACTCACACACACACTAACTCACTCATTCACTCTCTCTTACACTCCCACTAACTCACTCACTCACTCACTCACTCACCACTCACCACCACTCACTCACTCACTCCTCACTCTCTCTTACACTCCCACTAACTCACTCATTCACTCTCTCTTACACTCCCACTAACTCACTCACTCACACTCTCTTCACTTCCACTCACTCACTCACTCACACTCACTCACTCACTCACTCACTCACTCACTCACTCACTCACTCACTCACACTCTCTCTTACACTCCCACTAACTCACTCATTCACTCTCTCTTACACTCCCACTAACTCACTCACTCACTCACTCACTCACTCACTCACTCACTCACTCACCACTCACTCACTCACTCACACTCACTCACTCACTCACTCACTCACTCACTCACAGACTCTGTGCACTTGAAGGAGCTCATCATGTCACTAAGTGATACACAATATCAAGAATTGTCTCTCCTTTAGCTCTTCATGTACCAGTCCACTCAAAATCTGACTGCAACAGGTTTTTACATTCCTTTGTGAATAAGGTACATGATATAAGAGCCTCTATAAACCCATCCTCTGTAAACTCACAGGTCTGACTCTCGGTGTTGTTTATTCTTTTCTGTATGTCCACTCTTTGATGTAATCCTTTCAAACTGTCACTCACGTCACAGAAGCACAGTTTAATTTCAGCAGACAACAGCTGGGTAGATTTAAGCGTCCTTGAGCTCTGGAAAGGCGCTATATAAATAAAACTTATTATTATTATTAAACCCATCTTGGAGTTTATCTCCTCAGTGCTCTTGGTCTACCTTCTCACCTGTCACTGAAGAGGATATTAAGGGTCTACTAAAAAAGGTGAAACCATCATCAAGCCCTCTAGATGTAATGCCAACTTTGCTGCTTTTAATTGTATTTGATTTAGTTGGTCCATATGTTGTTAAACTGATCAACTTTTCTCTTTTAACTGGTTCTGTGCCCAGCTCTTTTAAACAAGCGGTCGTCAGCCCCATTCTGAAGAAGCCCAATTTGGATTCTTTTGAACCAAACAACTACAGGCCGATCTCTAAATTGCCTTTTTTATCTAAAATCCTGGAGAGAGTGGTGGCGGAGCAGCTGACTGCGTTTCTTAATGAAAATAATTTTATAGATAAATTTCAGTCAGGCTTCCGAAAATGTCATTCAACTGAGACTGCCCTGCTGAAGATATCAAGTGACATTATTGATGGCTGACTGACTTCTGTCTTGATCCTACTGGATTTATCGTCTGCTTTTGATACTCTGGACCATAATGTATTGTTAAAGCGTCTGCAAAATGAAACGGGTTTCTCTGGATCAATTCTAAAGTGGTTTTCCTCCTACCTGAGTGACAGATCATTTTGTGTCTCTATTAACAATATTCTGTCTGAAATGACCCTCTGTCATATGGAGTTCCTCAAGGCTCAGTGCTAGGTCCTCTTTTGTTTTTATTGTACATTCGCCCTCTTGGTGAAATAATTCACGGTTTTAAAAATGTGTCTTATCACTTTTATGCTGATGACATTCAGTTGTACTGTTCTTTTAAAGACTCTGAGTTTCATAAACTTACTGATTTGTTGAACTGCTTGTCTTGCACAAAGAACTGGTTATACAATAACTACCTACAGCTGAATACAAAAAAGACTGAAACTTTAATCTTTGCACCAGACCAAAAAATACCTCAAATCAAACAACACCTTGGTTCCTGGGTTCTTCCGTCCAGTCGAGCCTCAGAAACCTTGGTGTTCTGTTTGACCAATCGATGTCTCTGGACAGTCATTCTAGACAGTTGGTCAAAAAATGTTTTTATCATTTGAGAAACATTTCTAAATTGAGAGTGTTTTTGTCTAAAGCTGACTTGGAGATGATTATTCATGCTTTTATTTCTTCTCGTCTTGATTATTGTAATTCTCTTTTTACTTGTTTTAACAAATTGTCTCTGAGTCGACTACAAATGGTGCAAAATGCTGCAGCCAGGCTTTTAACTGGAACCAACAGAAGGGCTCACATTTCCCCGGTTTTATCCTCATTACATTTGCTTCCAGTCAAATTCAGAATTGATTTTAAATTTTTAGTCTTGACTTTTAGAGCTCTGCATGGACAGGCCCCCCAGTACATCACTGACCTGCTGACCCCTTACTCCTCCTCCCGCACTCTTCGGTCTTCTGGTCAAAACCTTCTAACAGTCCCCAAAACCCGTTTTAAAACTCGGTGAGACCGGTCTTTCCAAGCAGTCGCCCCCAGACTCTGGAACGCCCTGCCCCTGTCACTGCGAGTGGACGCTTCTGTTGATTCTTTTAAAAAGCAGCTGAGGACACTTTTATTTAAACAAGCTTTTAGTTGATTGGGCTTTTTATGTTTTTATGTTTAATATTTTGTGGTTTTAATTTTTATTCTCATAGTTTTATTGTTCTTTTATTGCACTTTGTAAAGCACTTTGTGATTTATATCTGTGAAAGGTGCTATATAAATAAAATTTACTTACTTACTTACTTACTTACATACTATAGCATTCTCACTAGCTTAGTGTATCTGAGTGAACGCATGCTGTGTCGATTACAGGCTTGCCTTTGTGTTTTCATGTTGTGTAATATTTATCTCTCCGCTGGGCAAAGAAAGCCTTGGTATTCCTTCAGTAGAAGTGTCTAGGGAGGGGGGGTCTCCGTTTTGATGCTCCACATTCACTGCAGAGCTGCTTTGAGACTTCCTCTTTTCCTCTGTAACTGTAAAAACTGCAGACTGCTGCTCAGCTTAATCATTTGCCTTGTGCTGTTGTGGAGCTGTTTAAAACACAATTAGGGGACAGCTTTCTTACAAGTCAGTTCACATTTGAATGTTATTACTTCAGAAATAAACCCAGTTCCCAAGCTCGTTTCCATGCAGTCCTAATTAACAATGAGCAGATAACTCGGGCCAAGTTGCAAATGTGACCATGGAGCGTGACTCACCCGTAATACGCAGTCCAGCTTTTCAGAAAAAAATACATATTTGAGTCATTGCTTTTGCTCTGCCAACACATCAATAGTGCAGCCGTATAAATAGATATGGAGCTGTACACAGGAAGCCCAGGCTTGGTCAACTGAACGCTGGCATTTCATATGTATTTGACATGAAATGTGGATGTGCTCAGAGAATAAATGACATACAAACTCATATTTGAAATTGAATATTTTAGAATATGTGTGAAGCACAAAAATGTATAGGATATAAAATGTAAAATACTGTTAGAGAGTTTGTTAGTCATTTAGGTGCCGAGCTCGTCAAGTGTGGACAGAACCAGCTGGGGTATCTGATTTTATTACATACACCTTTTGTAAGCAAAAGCTTGAAGTCTTTATATTTCAAAAGATTCAGTGTAACCATTTACAAATCGTATTTTCATTGCATACCTCCCATTTCCCACATTGTTCTGTCCTCCAGTGGTTTCCATAAGAAACACACCAGTGCAGTCATTACAGTCCTCTTGTTCTTTGACATTCACACCATGCTGTTTGCACACAGTAATGATGCCAAACATGAATATGCATGAATCCCACTATCCGTGATGTATCAGGCTAAGGAAATAACTCTGGGTGCATTCAACAAAGATGAGTCACAGGCCACTTTGGTAAAAATGAATGAAGCGTCAGATAGAGGCCTGGCTAATACCCTCCAGCTATGCGGTTCCTGACGATGACAATCAATGGCAGCGGGAGGCCATCCTAACCAAGCACGCTGTGCAGAGACAGGGAGACAGCTGTTGTAGTGACAAGGAGAGCCCTTCTGAACAAAGACAGTGTGGGTTTCTCTCTACAGTGAGCAGGATTCAGAATATGACATGGCACTATTCTCTTACAACACTGTCTGTCTATTGCTGTCAGAAGACCCTATTTTCCATATGTCTGTGATATATCAATAGTCGAACCTCGGATCCAGGAGGAACAAAGCGGTTTTTGCCCTGCTCGTGGAACACTGGACCAACTCTAACCCTTGTGGATCTGGAGGCATTGAAATGTGTCCCTCGCAGCTTCCTGTGGAGGGTGCTCTGGGAGTATGTGTCCTGGGTCCTCTGCTAAGGGCTGTCTGGTCCCTTTACTACCGGAGCAGGAGCTTGGTTTGCATTGCCTGCAGTAAGTCAGACTTGCATGTTGGAATCTGGTAGAGCTTTCCTTTGTCACCGGTCCTGTTCATTATCTTTATGGACAGGATTTCAAAGCACAGCCAGGGGCCGGTGGGAGTGCGGTTTGGGGACCGCATGATTTGGTCTCTGTTTGCAGATGACGTTATCCTGTTGGCTTCATCAAACCAGGACCGTCAGTGTGCACTGGGACAGTTGGCAGCCGTGTGTGACGCGGCTGGGATAAGAATCAGCATCTCCGAGACCATGGTTCTCAGCCGGAAAAGGGTGGTTTGTCCCCTTCAGGTTGGTGGAGAGCTCCTGATTGAAGTGGAGTTCAAGTGTGGAGTTCAAGTGTCACACGATTGAGGGAAGGATGGAACGGGAGAGTGACAGACAGATAGGTGCAGCTTCTGGAGTGATGCAGTCAATGTACTGGTCGGTTGTGGTAAGGCTTTTGTTTTAGATGACTTATGTCAGTAAGTCTGTGATGTTTTGTGTAAATATGATGATGCTTTGATGAGTGCAGAAGCTTTGAACTTTGAGCACATTATTGAATAAACTTGTTTGGAACAGTAATATGCATTTCTAAGTAAGGACGGCATTTTGGATGAGCACCACACACACACACACACACACGCACACACACACACCTTAAAATACACCTAAATCATTTTAGTTCTTAATAATTATTGAATTGGCTCCACAGGCATAATATATACACCTATCAATAGAGGAAATGGTGCCATCTGTTGGAAAACCAACTGTTAGAAACTACAATTCCAGTCCCTCACTATCATTTTTCATTGTCATGTCTATTAAGGAGTAAAAAAATAAATAAATAGTAAAATCTTAAATTAATCTAAAATACACATCTGTGGCAAAATTTATGTCATTTGCCTAAACACAGCCAAAGTTATCCACAAAAATAAAGTTGTGAAACATCAACATCATTAGAGTACAGGGTCAGACAGATGTCAAATGGCAGACGGTTGGTAAGGCTGATTATAGAATGGTAAGCCAAGGCCTCTGCGGGGCGATGTATAGGCGGTCTGTTGGAGTGAGCCAGTGGCCTTGTCCTTGATGGGAGTGTGGGAAGTCTCAAGAGGATAAGATAAGACCCAGCTGCAGGCTAGGCTTCTAATCGCGGGAAGGGACTGGGCAGAGGTAAAAGAGACAGAAATTTGAAATTTATATATTTTGATCTTTGGTAATTTGTCCGGATCATAACCAGTTCTGGTTCTCAGCATCAAGTGCGTGCGTCCATTTTTTGGAGTAACCTTGATGTTTCCTATCCATGGTCAGGCCTGTAATACCACGTAGCAGCTCACCGGTCTGTTTCTAGATGTTGTCCACTCTTCTCTGGATGTAACCACTTTCTATCCGTTAAGCTGCGTAGCAGCTCACAGGTCTGACTCTCGGTGTTGTTTATTCTTTTCTGTATGTCCACTCTTTGATGTAATCCTTTCAAACTGTCACTCACGTCACAGAAGCACAGTTTAATTTCAGCAGACAACAGCTGGGTTGATTTAAAAGCAGGTGTCTTACAAATTTTTTGATAGTTTAAGGCATTCCCCAGACCAATGAGCAGGAACCCCATTATCATGAATTCAAAAAGATATACATCCTCAATGTCCTCAACGGACAGAGCTTCTAAACACAGAACTTGCCAGTTCTTCCAGGCGTCCTGTGAGTGTGGCCTGCCGCAAAGGACCCGCCAGGGCAAATGGGTTTCCCCAGTGCACCCTTCTTTGTGAAAGATTTGTGTCAATTGCGCTCAGAGACCAGGTAATCAGATCCATTTCAGTTTCCTATCAAAAGCTACACTCAATGCTGCGTAGCATTATGCTATGGGGAAACATTCTTTGTGTGACCGGTTGTGAAGCACGTTTGTCAAACACGCCAAGAATTGGCTTATGATACCTCGGTAGGTGACGCAGCACATCAGCAGCAGCTGTGTGATTGAGCGCACCTGCACAGAGGTTATAAGTAACACATGACATGGAAGCGTCTTCAGGTTTCTTTGTATTCAGATCGCATTGTGAAGTGTGAGCAAACTACTCTCTGTGCCAGTACGAGAAAAGAAAAAAAAAAAAAAGAAAAGAGAGAGTAAACAAAGTCAACCACTTTCTAAAGCAAGCAATAAACACCGCCGCCTTGGAGCTCTCGTCCCGCTCTGAGGTGGCGTTTGAGGAGTTGCTTGAGGAGGTTACAAGAGCAGTGGCCCAGCTGAACATTGCATGGCCGCAGGAGCAGGGCACCCCTAAATACTCTAAACTGGACGACAGTTTCTGTCAGGTGGCCAGGGAGAGGGATCTCCACGAGGAGCTGGCCACGCTCATGGAATAAGCCCTATTTGTCTCGCGTTTTTGTGCTTTTGACATCGATTTATTCTACTATCGTGGGCGCACAGACGTGGGGCTATAGGTCGATGCCCCAGGTGGAAGAGACGCTTGCGGGCTAACTCTCCCCCGGGGCATCGTCCTCCCTGAGGAAACCTACACTCCCCAACAATCCATGTCGGGTCACGTCATCACTGGTGGGGAAGACTTTCCAGGCGGGGTCAGGCTGGTGCAGCACTGCACACCATGGCGGTCTTGCAGGCGTATCAAGCAAACCTGCTCAAAGACTTATGCACAAGGGGTAATGTGGACGAGGATGTGTTTTCAGAGCTACACTGTGCCACAGACCTCTCTCTCCCCGCAACTAAGCAGACGGCCAACTCTATTGGCCACTCCATGTCTGCTTTGGTTGCGACGGAAAGGCATCTGTGGGTCAACGTGGGGAGCTGATTCTCGCGCTGCTCCAAAGAGATCGGACCTGCGTAATATCATCTCCGCAGGTTAAACCGCTACCTCAAAGCATTAAAATTCAAAATGCTCACAATAAAAATGATTGTGTCCCAGATCCGATTAGGCGACTAGTTTGTGACCATTGATCTAAAGGATGCATATTTTCACATAGAAATCTTGCCACAGCACAGAAAGTTTCTGAGGTTCGCTTTTGGGGGCGAAGCGCACCATTACCGGGTTCTTCCGTTCGGCCTGGCCTTGTCATCCCGTACATATACAAAATGCATGGATGCAGCCTTGGCTCCTCTGTGAGCATCTACATTTTGAATTACATAGACGACTGGCTTATATTAGCTCAGTCTTGGGAGCTAGCGCTTCGGCTTGAGACTCAACGCCGAGAAGATCGTTCTCTCGGCCGCCCAGAGGACAACATATCTAGGGGTTGTTTGGGACTTAACCGAGATACAGGCACATCTGTCTCATGCACGTGTCGGGTCCATTCGAACTACCCTGAAAGCTATCAGGCTAGGCCAGGAAGTGACTGGGCACTTCTTTCAAAGAATATTGGGTGTCATGGCATCTGCATCCACGGTAATACCTTTGGGCCTTCTGTACATGAGACCGTTTCAGCTGTGGCTCAGAGCCAGGGGCTTTCATCCAAGGGCCAATCCCCTGAAGCAAATAAGGGTTACACGCCGAAGGTTCAGACCCCTGTTTTTCACTTTAAGTCCCACCCTAGGTATATGTTGTTGCATGATGCTAACGACAGATGCATCCCTCACGGGCTGGGGCACGGTCTTAGATGGCCGTCCAGCCCAAGGAATATGGAGAGGCCAACTTCTCACATGGCACATCAACTGCCTCGAGATGAAGGATGTATTTCTGGCCCTTAAATACTTCCTCTAGCAGCTAAGGGGCTACCATGACCTAGTACAAGTAGACAGCACGGCGGTAGTCTCTTACATAAATCGTCAGGGCGGACTGCGTTCGTGCCGCTTGAACAAGCTGGTTCGGCAGGTTCTGCTTTGGGCTCAGGACAAGTACCTGTCCCTCAGGGCGATTTACACACGTCGACAAAATTGTTGGTACCCTTCGGTCAATGAAAGAAAAACTCACAATGGTCACAGAAAAAACTTTCTGACAAAAGTAATAATAAATAAAAATTCTATGAATGTTAACCAATGAAAGTCAGACATTGCTTTTCAACCATGCTTCAACGGAATTATTTTAAAAAGTAAACTCATGGAACAGACCTAGACAAAATTGTTGGTACCCCTAACTTAACATTTTGTTGGACCAATAAAAATGACTTTTCGTTCATGTTCACCGGGTCAAATTTAGAATCTTAGGTCGACAATAAAAATAAAAAAATAAAAAAAAAAATAATCCGAGCAAAAACAATAGGCCCTCCCGGTCATCACCGGCTCGGGCCTAACTAGCACAATCGAGTTGTCGATCAAATTATTTTCAAGTGTAAAGTGTTCCTAAGTACTAAATATATACACTACCATTCAAAAGTTTGGACACACCTTCTCATTTACTGTTGATTTCTGGAATTATGTAATAAACAAAAAAAGTGTGAAATAACTTCAAAATCCTCAAAGTAGCCACCCTTTGCTTTGTTGACAGCGCTTGAAACCCTTGGCCCTCTCAGCTTCATGATGTAGTCACCTTAATGGTTTTCACTCCACAGGTGTGCCTTGTCAGGGTTCATTTGTGGAATTTCATGCCTTCTTAAAGGGGTTGGGACCATCAGTTGTGTTGTGCTGAATTCAAGTTGGTACACTGCTAACAGCCCTATTTGACAACTGTAAGAATTCCTATTATGGCAAGAATTAATCAGCTAAGAGCTACTAAAGAGAAACAGCAGTCCATCATTACTTTAAGAACTGAAGGCCAGTCAGTCCGGAAAATTGCTGTGTCTGATGAGTCCAAATTTTCTTTGATTCCACCTGTTTATATATATATATATATATATATATATATATATATATATATATATATATATATATATATATATATATATATATATATATATATATATATATACAACATGAAGAAGTTGTACAGTTTTAGATTTAAAAAAATCACATTCAGGACATTCTCACCATGTCTCTGATAAAACTGCCCCCTCCCTCTTTCTCCAGTGGGATTAGGCACAGCACTAATTCCATCTCCAGTCTGGGCTGCTTTGAAGTTGACTGCCAGAGAAACCGCTGGCTTCTTCAGTTTGTCTTTTGCATAATCCCAGCAGTGCACTCACAGGCCTCATCAGAGGGGAGCATGAGTAAATAAACAGAACACTGCTGCACTGAATAATCCAGTCCTGTCTTCATCAGCACCTACCATCACGGATCAACCCATCTCTGTCTTTAGCTTCTTATCATTCTCAATCTTGTTTTCTGCCCTTATCATAATTATTTATTGCCATGTGCAAATGGTCATTTTTTGCAGCTGATTTTGTTTTAATTGAATGATGATCCAGGGCTGTTTAGACTCTGTCCAACGGCAGCAGAATTAATGACATCTCTCAGTCAACATGAAGAACATAAACGGGGTATGCTTCTGTTTTATTAGAAATCCATGAGTCAGTAGTTTATAGTCAGGATATCATGAGGATATATCACATTTCATAACTAATAGACAATCATAGCCACCTTTTTGGCTCATTTTGTTACTGCTTTGCCCCAGATCTGATGTCACTGAGAGCTGGAAACAAAAAAAAGTAAAGGAACAAAAAAGTAAATTAGATCAATGTCCTCTCTGTTACTATGTTGCTGTGGCAATGACCAAGACATAACACTTTCACGAGAACTGTCTGTGTCCCACCACATCTGCTCAGGTTTCCATGGTGACAGACACCTGCTTGTCTTTTGATGGTTTAGGGGCATGGGGGAGTGATCATATATAGTGCCCAAAGGGAACAGAAGTCATCCAGGGGGCCTTGACCCAGACGCAATGCTTTGAATGCAGAGATTACTTTATATTAGCATTTTATTAAATGTTTTTTCTAAGTGCTAAATATTGAATTAAGCAGTGAGGACAGAGTTTAATGGTTGCAATGGTTGAACACAGTTAGATTCTGAATTCCAACCTTTTAGAAGGTTCATGCCAAGTTCAAATTTTATAAATCTATTTTAATCATTCTTATTTGCACAACTTCCCCATTAACAATTCCTTGAGCCTTGGAGCTTTATTGCAATAGACTTGAAACATGCCACCAGAACCAAAATATATGGCTATCCATACCAACATTCGGCAGGCTCCTTAAAGAACCCCTAAAGAAGAGATAGCAACATGGCTCAACCTCGGCATCAGCATCAGGTTGCTACGGCGAGGGCCGATCATCGCCGCTTCCGTCTATATTTGAACTTGTTTCTCATCATCATCCTAGCAAGTCACTATGTAGATAGATAGATTGTTTATTTAGCCACACGACAATGCCGGTGGAATTTGTTTTCGGTACAGTATGTTCAAGCTCTGCATCATCATACACTTACAAACAACAAATAGACAATATACGTCAACACAAACATGTAGCAATACAAGATACAGTGGTTACATGACCATGCATAGTATATAAGAGAAAAGACTAGACTATAAGAGAGTAGTTCAGAGTCCTGATAGCTGTGGGGAAAAAGCTGTCCGTGAGGCGTTTGGTCTTGGCAGAGAGTGACCTGTAGCGCCTATGTGAGGGAAGAAGCTGAAAAAGGTGGTTCGCTGGATGTAGGGGGTCAGAGATGATTTTCTTTGCCCGCTTTAAAGTCCGACATTTATAGAGGGAATCGACTGAAGGCAGTGGTTTTCCTATTATCTTGGATGCTTTATTGACAATCTGCTGTAGTTTTTTCCTGACAAGTCTGTGACAACTTCACATTTAAGCCACAAGTGAAGACTAAAATTTCTCCATCAGCATATGCTCTGCTGCTCAACAGAGTGGAAAGTCCTGAGTCCAGTGTCATTCCCCTGCATTCTTAAAGACAGCTCACAAACACCTGGATGTTGACCTGTCAATACCAGACGTCCTCTTTTCAATAAAACCATTTGTTTCAAGTCCAAATAAAGCTGTAGAGGCAGAGTTGAAAAGCTGAGAAATTAGTGGAATTACAAAAATGAGATACGGGGCCGAGAGAAGCTCACAGCTGAAAATAAAAGTGATGTTTCAGATTTTTATTTTGACTTTGACAGAAGAACTTTAAATAAAGTGGGGAGCAGCTGGCAGGTCAGGACACATTAACATTCAGGCGACGGAGAACAGGGTCTAATGGAGGACTGAGCCGAGGGATGGTCTGTACAGCTCAAGAAGACTGAGTGGAGCAGTATTTACCCAATACAGTCAGATACAGATTTTAAGCAGCTGCGTAGATTGGCTTTCAATAATTAAAGATTAGGTAAAGGAGCATAGAACTGACAGAAAGAATCCACAGCTGTTGCAGAACAAAGGCCCATTAAAAACTCATGTCACATTCTGTATTCTGCCCTCTGTTAGAAGAGCATTTTGTGTTAATTACAGCTTTACAGACTCCATTATTCATTCATACACAGTCACACTGGTGAGACGCTACAACTGTAGCCACAGATGCCCTGGGGCAGACTGACAGAGACGTGGCAGCCATTTTGTACCTACAGCCTCTCCGACCATCACCAAGAAGAAGTTTATTTATATAGCGCCTTTCCGTAGCTCAAGGTCGCTTTACATTTGACAAATACATACAGACAAACATTTACATATACATCTATATATACACACACATCACATGAAACATATAGTTGTAATTACCCAAAATGCTTGTTAAATAGATATGTTTTTAACTGAGACTTCAATGCATCCACAGATGAGATGTTTCGTAGAGTAAGAGGCAACGCGTTCCATAGTTTAGGAGCATTTACACTAAAAGATCTTCCACCAACAGTAGACAGACGGAAACGTGGGGTGGATAACAGACCGAGTTCGGCTGATCTAAGGGACCGGACAGGGCGGTAGGGGGAGAGTAGGTCAGACAGATAGAACTAAACATTCTTACACATTCATACGAGGCAAGGTGGGTTAAGTGTCTTGCCCAAGGACACAACGACACTATGAACTGTGGGAATTTACTCACATCGTGTAAAGCCATACTGTTGTTTTATGCTGTAGTAAATTGGTCTCAATCACATGACCTCTGCATCTCAATTCAGCTTCAAAACAAGCTCTGGAGCATGGTTATGGGTGGAAAGCAGACAGAGCAGACAGATATCGAGACTGTAGGAATGAGGATACGTTTGGGACTGTATTTTCACAAGGGCAGTGTATTTTCAGGCTGTGTCTTTGTGAGTTTCCTGTGTTCTGTTTCTAAAGCCCCGCTTTCTTCTTGTTTAAAATAAATTTTAACTCTTTCTCCTCCTCAATGTGTATATTTTTATTTAGCCATGTGCTGTCGTGGCTGTAGCATATTTTTTTTTTTTTAAAGCAAACCTTTGCTTTGTGCTTCAATAAAGCCGGGGTTGTAAAAAATGTATTAAATGTAGATTATTCATTCATTGGTAGCCTAATGTTTCAGAATACAAGCCCAAATTATTTATAGAATATTTATAATCCTCCCTCGATAAGCGTTAGAAGATGGATGGATGGAAAGGATGGAACTAAAAAAAAGCACATAAGTACATAAGTATTCATGGCCTTTGTCCTGACACTCAAAATTGAGCTCAGGTACATCCTTTTTCCTTTGATCATCCTTGAGATGCTTCTACAACTTGATTGGAGTCCACCTGAGGTAAACCTTGCCAGAGGCAATTGGACATGATTTGGAAAGGCACAAACCTGTCAATATATAACTGCCACAGTTAACAGTGCACGTCAGAGCACAAACCAAGCCATGAAGTCCAAGGAATTGTCTGCAGACAAAAAAATTGTCAAGTGCAACCAAAAGAAAAAAATTAGAATCTGAACAACGATGGGCAAAGACAATTCAATTTGGGTCTTGCATTTGAGCCATGGAGGCTGCTCAGATCTGCGTTAGGTACTTTTTCTTACCTCTGTAAACATTGTGCATCTGCGTGTGCTACAGTCTCTGCCGGTTGTTAACGTGTGAGTAGAACAAGTCTGTAGAAAAAGAATGAGTAAGCAGGCTGCTCGTGTTTAGAAATTTATTAAACCTCCGTAAGGTACCTTTGATAATTAACTACTTATAACATTACCTGTGGATGATGGATTTAATATATTTGGTGCTGCTGGTTGAGATGGAGCTGATGTAGATGCCTGATCAGTAGATGTGTGCAGTGTGTGCCTCATCAGCACAGCACATTCAGAGGTCAGCCGTCGCACTACATATTGTGCTAAATGATTAGACACACCACTATAATGCTACTTAATGTTGACTTCAAATACATCATGTACATATGAAAACTATTGTACCAATAGTACTGCCAGTATTAGCCACATAAACAGACAGGTGCAGTAGCATAACCAAAGTATAATAAACCAGCTTGATTAGCTGAAAATGTTCCCACATGGGAGAACGGGTTCTCTTCCTAGCTGGCTCCAGGATGATAATTAAACAAAAGCAGTGATAATTAAAACTATCCAAACTCCTACTATGACAAATAACCCACATGTTGTGCTTCATTTTGGGTTTCTATATAGTTTTATTACATGCCAAAAAAACTATGCCAAAAAAACTGAAGCCCACGCAGCAAAGTCCTGCGTGACAAAGCAGTATCAACTGGTTTGAACCTGATCCACTCAGGGTCATTGATGACATGTCTTTTTCTGCACCAAAGCAGGCTTTGAATACCATCACTACAGTAAAACATAGTGGTGGCAGCATGATGCTGTGGGGATGTTTTTCAGCAGCAGGAACAAGGAAACTAGTCAGGGTCAACAGAAAGATAAATGCAGCAGTGTACAGACACATTCTTGGTGAAAACCTGCTCCAGAGAGCTCTGGACCGCAGACTGGGGCGAAGGTTTATCTTCTAACAGGACAACGAGCACCTAAGCACACATCCAAGATAACAAAGGAGTGGCGACAGGACAACTCTGTGAATGTCCTTTAGTGGTCCAGCCAGAACCCAGACTTAAACACAAACTAAACCATTTACACCTGGAAAGGTTATTAATTTCAACAGTAGGCCTACATGCATCATAAAAACGTATTTTTATAAGTAGCTGAGCAATTAACCATTCAAACAAAGCCTTTTGAGTTCTTGTAGCCTACACAGAAGCAAACCACTGCCACACACTTCCCAAAGCTTTGTGGGGACGCTTCAGACCACTTTTGGTGGAAACAAGGCTATGTTCTTTGTCTGCTGTGACTTCCTCTTTGAAGATCCTTAATTCTTTTAAGATCCATTGCACTGCAGTTGTTGTATTCAGACAATGTTTTTTTGTTTTGTCCTTAAAGATGAAGAATGCCACTATACACTAGTCTGACTAAACCCATGTTGTCACATTTCTAATGTTAAACAAATTGAGTCCGTATATCTACATTTGTATATGAGATGCATTCCTAACTACTGAACAGACTAAGCAGCAGACTGTGGAAGATGAGCTACAGTAGAATTAGGTACTTTGAAGTAGGTCCAACTACTTGATCACATCATGACACAGTGAACGTGCTGCTGACAGCTGTCGAGTTAGCCTCCGCTCTGAACCTGTCTGTTCACATGTCAGCAGAAGTCACGCAGGTTGGCTTCTCCTTTTCAAAGGCCTTCTGAAGAGATAAGGACAGCCTGCCGATGTGGCTCCAGAATACAAATGGCCTCTTTAGCACAGAGAGATAACACACAGCAAATGTGTCATAGCAGAGTGTGCACGAGAGGGGACCTTAGGAGAGGTGAAAAAGGAAAAATGTAGAATAAACTGTCCAGAGATTAGATGGAGGTGGGTGTAAGAATATACATAAAAATAATAGGATGGTTGACCATGGAACTAACTTAACATCACTGAAACAAATAACAGCAATAAGTGACATCAGGTCTAAAATAGGTTTATTCCCGCTGCGTTGGGGCAGCTAGTCTCTTGTTCTGACTGGTCCTGGTCCATCCTCAGCAGGTGGGATAGATTGTGGACCCCTGCCGCAGGCCGACGGAGTGGGGTGGATATGGACCTCTGCCGGACACCACATACCGTTTACACAAGTGAGGTTTAGTAAACTCATTTCCCTTTCTAGAATCTCTTCTGGAAGTGGATATGTGATGTCCTTAAAAGAGCAGAGTGTGCTTGGAGGTGACGGTGCTCTCGCTGCTGCCTGAGGTATTACCATTCCTGGTTACTGTCGGCACTTGTGATTTCTCATTTACCTTTCGAATTGTCCTGTCTAATGGCAGCGGAATAGGCAGACGCTGGTGGCGTATGATGCCTCTGCTGTTCGCTATAACAGGTCTTGTCTCAAACTCTTTGTCCAGGACTCGCATGCGCTCCAGCAGACTTTGGTGCTTGTTGCTGTAGCTTGTCCGGCGAGTTACGGCAGCTAACACCTCCATCTGAGAAACTGTGGTAGGGATAACTGGATAGATGTAGCCTTTGTAAACTACAGAACCTTTGTTCTTGCCATGTGTGTAGATTCCGATGGTGTTGGTGACAGGAGGGGCTTGAGAAGCAGGGTACAGCAGGAAGGACGTCCACTCCACCGGCATTGTGCACAGCACCAGTTTTTCATAAGGAGCTTCTGTGGATAAAGTGGACAAATGAATGAGTCAAAGATCCCGAACATAAAGATAATAATTTGTTGATATAGCTGTAACAAGCCATAACAACGAGAGTTAGCCTTTTATAACAAAGCCTCATTTGAGAGCTTGAAAACCTCAATCATTCTTAATTTGAAGTATATTACAAGTATTAGGTCCAACAGTTCCTTCACTCTCTCACAAACACTGTCAATAGAAAAATAGAAAATGAATTGTTCACTATAAATAAATAAATAATAATTGCTGTACTAGTGGTTATGGTAATCACATAGTACCACACAATATGATACGATTTATCGCAGTGAGGATGATATTGCAGTGATTCTGCAATTGACCATCGCAACCCCAGAAAGGAAAAGTCCAAAGGAAAGTAAAATATGTTGTTCTTTGTTTTAATATAATATTGCATTTTCCACAAATATTGTATTAGAATATTTAAGCTCATATTTTAAATATTATTTGAACATTTGTTTATTTAAATTAAGTTTAATAAGAGAGACGTTCATTTATTTATTTTTCTGAACGTAATTTTCGAATAAGCATATTGGGGTGTATTCAGAAACAAAGTTAAGGCTACATACTGTGTTTTGTAACTGAAAATTAAACAGTGTTTGCTATTGTGATAACTTAGTTTTACCTGACACGTTTTGCACACAACAAGCTGATTACACACGTAAACAAAATTGTTGGTACCCTTCGGTCAATGAAAGAAAAACTCACATTGGTCAGAGAAAAAACTTTATTCTGACAAAAGTAATAATAAATAAAAATTCTATGAATGTTAACCAATGAAAGTCAGACATTGCTTTTCAACCATGCTTTAACGGAATTATTTTAAAAAATAAACTCAAGGAACAGGCCTGGACAACCTTTTGAGGCTATCACTGCAATCAGACGATTCCTGTAACTGTCAATGAGACTTGTGCACCTCTCAGCAGGTGTTCTGGCCCACTCCTCATGAGCAAACTGCTCCAGTTGTTTCCGGTTTGAAGGGTGTCTTTTCCAGACGGCATGTTTCAGCTCCTTCCAAAGATGCTCAATAGGATTGAGGTCAGGGCTCATAGAAGGCCACTTTAGAATAGTCCAATGTTTTCCTCTTAACCATTCTTGGGTGTTTTTAGCTGTGTTTTGGGTCATTGTCCTGTTGCAAGACCCATGACCTGAGACTCAGACCAAGCTGTTTGACACTGGCCAGCACATTTCTCTCTAGAATCCCTTGATAGTCTTCAGATTTCATTGTACCCTGCACAGATTCAAGACACCCTGTGCCAGATGCAGCAAAGCAGCCCCAGAACATAACAGAGCCTCCTCCATGTTTGACAGTAGGGACAGTGTTCTTTTCTTGATATGCTTCTTTTTTCCGTCTGTGAACATAGAGCTGATGTGCCTTGGCAAAAAGATCCATTTTTGTCTCATCTGTCCATAGGACATTCTCCCAGAAGCTTTGTGGCTTGTCAACATGTAGTTTGGCATATTCCAGTCTAGCTTTTTTATGATTTGTTTTCAACAATGGTGTCCTCCTTGGTCATCTCCCATCTGGTCCACTTTGGCTCAAACAACGACAGATGGTGCGATCTGACACTGATGTTCCTTGAGCATGGAGTTCACCTTGGATCTCTTTAGAAGTCTTTCTGGGCTCTTTTGTTACCATTCGGATTATCCGTCTCTTTGATTTCTCATCAATTTTCCTCCTGCGGCCACGTCCAGGGAGGTTGGCTACAGTCCCATGGATCTTAAATTTCTGAATAATATGTGCAACTGTAGTCACAGGAACATCTAGCTGCTTGGAGATGGTCTTATAGCCTTTACCTTTATCATGCTTGTCTATAATTTTCTTTCTATTCTCCTGCGACACTCTTTCCTTCGCCTCTGGTCCATGTTGAGTGTGGTACACACCATGTCACCAGACAACACAGTGACTACCTGAAGCCCTATAAATAGGCCCACTGACTGATTACAAGATTGTACACACCTGTGATGCTAATTAGTGCACACACCTTGAATTAACATGTCCATTTGGTCACATTATTTACCGTCTTTTCTAGGGGTACCATCAATTTTGTCCAGGCCTGTTCCATGAGTTTATTTTTTTAAATAATTCCATTGAAGCATGGTTGAAAAGCAATGTCTGACTTTCATTGGTTAACATTCATAGAATTTTTATTTATTATTGCTTTTGTCAGAATAAAGTTTTTTCTGTGACCATTGTGAGTTTTTCTTTTATTGACCGAAGGGTACCAACATTTTTGTCCACGTCTGTATATTGTTCAAAGTAATTCCAAACTTTGCTGCGTTTAGAGGAGGCCATAAGGTTCACAAATGAACCGAATCTATTGAACAAAATCTTTTTCACACAGATCCTTTGCCGCTCCAGTAAGTGAGTGGACAGGTGTGTGTCTCCTCCGTTTCCTGCTCTCTGTGAGTTGCTGTGTTGTCATGTGACTCAGCAGCAGAAGGAACAGAGCAAACAGGATGAGCGAGCGCCTTGTGAACTTATTTTACAGCAGTTAACAAAAAGACTGCCAGTTGTGATCTGTGTAAATATATTAATCCTTTCATTCATTCATGAATATCTAAGATATTGGGGCGTGATCACAGAACTATCAAACGTTTTGTAGCAAATATTCAACAGGATCGCAAGAAATTTGTCGAAAAGAAAAGACAAATTTAACACCAAAGATTTGCAAAGAATCAAACGTGAAGCTACCAGGAACCCATTATCCTCCAGTGCTGCCACATTCCACAACTGCAACCTCCCTGGAGTGTCAAGAAGTACGAGTGTTCAGTTCTCAGAGACATGGCCAAGGTAAGAAAGGCTGAAACCCGACCACATCTGAACAAGACACATAAGTTGAACCGTCAAGAATGGGCCATTAAATATCTGAAGATCATAGAATGTAAATAATTATGGATGTTATCCGCCCATTGTTCCCCTATTCAACAATATTGTCATTATGAAAGGGGAATAAAATGGCAGTTACATCCGGGCTTTTCGGCTTTTACTCCATAGTAAAACAATAGTTTTTAGATAGCATAAACGGACATATTAATCAAAAATTAAGAGTTGTCACGTAGTAAAAACGTAGCTCTAGAGACAGGAGCCATCTTTTGTACCAGGCTGTAAACATGATTTTTACTATGGCCGGGACTTTAACGCGTTAATTAAGATTAATTAATTACGGGACTTTAAAGCGTTAACTAAGATTAATTACGCAAAAAATAAATAACATAACACTTATTTTTGCACCACGGAACGTTTTTCAATGAATGAGTTTCGACGAACCGATTATACTGGGGACGAAAGGAGACTAAAAAACGAAAGGATGGAAGCGTCAACAAGAGCATGGTTGTGTGCAAGCTGTGCAACAAGGGATTTACGTATCACCGCAGCACATCGAGCCTCAAATATCACCTCAACGCAAAACACAGGAGTTAGCGTGGACGTTAGCCCGACTCTGAGTAAAGTTACAAGGACCAGGGTAACTACACTGCTACACTTAATGGCAAACATTGCACTGGTCTGCTGGACTGAAATAAATAAACAATATTTTGTTGATTAAGCTTATGTATTCAGTCATTATTCAATGGTATACTAAAAATCCATGTGAAAAATTACTTCTCACTGTTCTCAGGTCAAATATTTATATGCAATTAAAATGCAATTAATTTCGATTAATTAATTACAAAGCCTCTAATCAATTAGATTAATTTTTTTAATCGAGTCCCAGCCCTAATTTTTACACTTGTAAAGTCGCCATTGGGTTTCTCCTTATATTTCCGCTTTTGGAGCCTGCCCTCTGGTGGACGGCGGTATATCGCTGTAAAATCATTCGTATGGTGGCGCCCTTACACAAGGACCATTTTAGAGGTTCTATGGGAGAGGCTTGTTGAAGACAGATTGTTCAAAGGTTTTGTGACTGATGAGATGAGAGTGACTCTTGACAGACCAGATGGATGGACCCGTGGTTGGATCATTAACAGACACAGAGCTCCACGACTCAGACGCCAGCAGGTGGAGGTGGGGTACTGGTATGGGCAGGTATTATTAAAGATGAGCTAGTTGGACCTTTTCGGGTTAAAAATAGACTCAAAATCAACTCTCAGACCTACTGCCAATTTTTAGAAGACACTTTCTTCGAGCAGTGGTCCAGGAAAAAGTCTGCATCTTTCAAGAAGACAACACTCCATCACATGCATCAAAGTTCTCCGCTGTGTGGCTGGCCAGTAAAGGCCTTAAACAGTACACCTCTTTGAACAGTGTCTGGGAGGCTGTGGTTGATTCTGACCAGATCAAGAAACTGACTGACTCTGTGAATGGAAGACTTTACACTTTACACCAACAGGTAAAAATAAACAAGTGAGATGGGAAAAACTTGGGAAAAACCCTAACCCTAACCCTTGTTTTTCATTTAGTTGCATAATAATTCTGCACACTAATAGTTGCCTAATAATGATGTTGTTGATATTCTCTTAAGAAAGCCAAAACCTCACTATTACTGGACATTTATTACTTAAATGTCCAGGTTTGAGTTCACAACTTGCCTAATAATTGCGCACACAGTGTTTAGATTCTTCTTCCTGCCCTCGGACAAGGCGGACATTTCCTAATGCTCCTCCTGTTATCTGCTTAAGTGTGCTTCTGTACAGTGTCGTCTTGTCATAAACGTCTTCCCTTTTTGACACAACTACTTGCTGGACTACTAAGAAACTGGAAATGGATCTAATTAACTGGTCTCTGAGCGCAATTGACACACTTTTTTCCCAAAAGAAAGGTGCACCGGGAGAGCTGGCGGTACCTCAGCGGCAGGCTACACACGGGACGCCTGGAAGAACTGGCAGGTTCTGTGTTTGGAAGTTCTGCCCGTGGAGGACGTTGAGGATGTATTTATTTTCGTATTTATAATAGTGGGGTTGCTGATTATTGGTCTTGGGACTGCCTTAAACTATCGCAAAATTTGTAAGACAGCTCCCTTAAAAGCTACCCAGCCACTGTCTGCTGAAATTAAACAGTGCTTCTGTGACGTGAGTGACAAGTTGAAGGGATTACAACAGAGTGCTGCACTGTCCGAGGAGCTGTCTCGAGTCATCTCAGCCCGGACTGCGTACACTGAGAAGAGGGTGGATATGATCGAGAACCAGACCTGTGAGCTGCTACACAGTATTACGGAACTGGATGAAACATCAAAGTTACTTCACAAAGCGGACGCACGCACCCGATGCTGAGAACCAGAACTGATCGACTACGATCCGGACAAATTACCGGAGATTAAAATGGATAAATTACAAATTCTCCTTTTCCCTCTGCCCAAGTCCCTTCTCTCGATTAGAAGTCTGGCCAGCAGCTGGGTCTTATCCTATCTCAGTGGTACTCCCCGTACTCCATCAAGGACAGGCTATGGGACTCTCACACACAGTTCCGCTAAACACTTCAAGGTCTCCCTACCCGTCTGCCATTTGACATCAGTCTGACTCCCTCATCTACCCCCTCCTCGTAAGCCACTAGAAAATTCCATCATGTGACCGCGTGTGCCGTTATCCTTGTTGCTGTCTGATGTCTGTCTATGTCTATGATGTATGTCGTAACGGCAACTGCGGTTGCGACTACGTATGTAATGTTGTAACTGCGACTTTAGTTATGTGTCTGCTATGTCTGTACAATGCCTTAGTTCATTTTCCTGAAGATCATTGCGCCGAAAAATGGCTGCATTGGTGTAGTCTGCAATCTTTGTGTGTCTATCTATGTATAAATGTAATATGTTGCACCGTTATCACCGAAGCAAGTTCCTAGTTTGTGAATTTTGTTCACTGACAATGGCAAAAAAAAACTTCCTGATTAATAGTCAGGAATATCACTGATTAATATATAATATATATATATATATATATATATATATATATAAAAAATCAGTGATATTCAAACAGTTTTTCTATTTCTTGAATATATATTTCAGATAGAATGTTAGAATATTTGTGCCCAACTCTAGAAATCTGTCAAATTTATGGTAAAATTTTTTATCTTCTTTTCTGTTCGGCTGTTTCCTTCAGGATTGCCACAGCAAATCATCTGCCTCCATCTAGCATCCTCTTCTCTTAAGCCAGCTACCTTCATGTCTTCCTTCACAACATTCATAAACCTCCTCTTTGGTCTTTTTCCCGGCCTCCTGCCTGGCAGCTCTAATCTCAGCATCCTTTTACCAATATATTCACTGTCCCTCCCCTGAACATGTCCAAACCATCTCATCTAACATACATCACCACTGTCCTACTGCTGTCATACACATCCTCCACCACTCTAACATACCTCACCACTGTCCTACTGCTCACCACTCTAACATACCTCACCACTGTCCTACTGCTCTCATACACATTCTGCACCACTCTAACATACCTCACCACTGTCCTACTGCTCACCACTCTAACATACCTCACCACTGTCCTACTGCTCTCATACACATTCTGCACCACTCTAACATACCTCACCACTGTCCTACTGCTCACCACTCTAACATACCTCACCACTGTCCTACTGCTCACCACTCTAACATACCTCACCACTGTCCTACTGCTCTCATACACTTCCTGCGCCACTCTAAAATACCTCACCACTGTCCTACTGCTCTCATACACTTCCTGCACCACTCTAAAATACCTCACCACTGTCCTACTGCTCTCAAACAAAATCACTAATTATCATGTGATTGGGACAGGACGGAAAAAAATGTAAGTGGGAGTGGGCGGGACTGGAAGTTGTAATAACACTATACAATACACAGTGGTGTCACCAGGCCGTTTTTCTGTGGCTTAAGCCTGGAATGTTTTGAGTGTAGCCCTGGATTAAAACTGACAGGAAACTCAAGTGCTAACAGTGAGGAGGCTGCAGACTGATGGTGTTTCCAGACTCACTTGTCTCAAACTCTTTGTCCAGGACTCGCATGCGCTCCAGCAGTCTTTGGTGCTTGTTGCTGTAGCTTGTCCGGCGAGTTACGGCAGCTAACACCTCCATCTGAGAAACTGTGGTAGGGATAACTGGATAGATGTAGCCTTTGTAAACTACAGAACCTTTGTTCTTGCCATGTGTGTAGATTCCGATGGTGTTGGTGACAGGAGGGGCTTGAGAAGCAGGGTACAGCAGGAAGGACGTCCACTCCACCGGCATTGTGCACAGCACCAGTTTTTCATAAGGAGCTTCTGTGGATAAAGTGGACAAATGAATGAGTCAAAGATCCCGAACATAAAGATAATAATTTGTTGATATAGCTGTAACAAGCCATAACAACGAGAGTTAGCCTTTTATAACACAGCCTCATTTGAGAGCTTGAAAACCTCAATCATTCTTAATTTGAAGTATATTACAAGTATTAGGTCCAACAGTTCCTTCACTCTCTCACAAACACTGTCAATAGAAAAATAGAAAATGAATTGTTCACTATAAATAAATAAATAATAATTGCTGTACTAGTGGTTATGGTAATCACATAGTACCACACAATATAATACGATTTATCGCAGTGAGGATGATATTGCAGTGATTCTGCAATTGACCATCGCAACCCCAGAAAGGAAAAGTCCAAAGGAAAGTAAAATATGTTGTTCTTTGTTTTAATATAATATTGCATTTTCCACAAATATTGTATTAGAATATTTAAGCTCATATTTTAATTATTTGAACATTTGTTTATTTAAATTAAGTTTAATAAGAGAGACGTTCATTTATTTATTTTTCTGAACGTAATTTCCGAATAAGCATATTGGGGTGTATTCAGAAACAAAGTTAAGGCTACATACTGTGTTTTGTAACTGAAAATTAAACAGTGTTTGCTATTGTGATAACTTAGTTTTACCTGACACGTTTTGCACACAACAAGCTGATTACACACGTGGACAAAATTGTTGGTACCCTTCGGTCAATGAAAGAAAAACTCACATTGGTCACAGAAAAAACTTTATTCTGACAAAAGTAATAATAAATAAAAATTCTATGAATGTTAACTAATGAAAGTCAGACATTGCTATTCAACCATGCTTCAACGGAATTATTTTAAAAAATAAACTCAAGGAACAGGCCTGGACAACCTTTTGAGGCTATCACTGCAATCAGACGATTCCTGTAACTGTCAATGAGACTTCTGCACCTCTCAGCAGGTGTTCTGGCCCACTCCTCATGAGCAAACTGCTCCAGTTGTTTCCGGTTTGAAGGGTGTCTTTTCCAGACGGCATGTTTCAGCTCCTTCCAAAGATGCTCAATAGGATTGAGGTCAGGGCTCATAGAAGGCCACTTTAGAATAGTCCAATGTTTTCCTCTCTTGGGTGTTTTTAGCTGTGTGTTTTGGGTCATTGTCCTGTTGCAAGACCCATGACCTGAGACTGAGACCAAGCTGTCTGACACTGGCCAGCACATTTCTCTCTAGAATCCCTTGATAGTCTTCAGATTTCATTGTACCCTGCACAGATTCAAGACGCCCTGTGCCAGATGCAGCAAAGCAGCCCCAGAACATAACAGAGCCTCCTCCATGTTTGACAGTAGGGACAGTGTTCTTTTCTTGATATGCTTCATTTTTCCGTCTGTGAACATAGAGCTGATGTGCCTTGGCAAAAAGATCCATTTTTGTCTCATCTGTCCATAGGACATTCTCCCAGAAGCTTTGTGGCTTGTCAACATGTAGTTTGGCATATTCCAGTCTAGCTTTTATATGATTTGTTTTCAACAATGATGTCCTCCTTGGTCATTTCCCATGTAGTCCACTTTGGCTCAAACAACGACGGATGGTGCGATCTGACACTGATGTTCCTTGAGCACGGAGTTCACCTTGGATCTCTTTACAAGTCTTTCTGGGCTCTTTTGTTACCATTCGGATTATCCGTCTCTTTGATTTGTCATCAATTTTTCTCCTGCGGCCACGTCCAGGGAGGTTGGCCTCAGTCCCATGGACTGCGACAACTCTTTCCTTCGCTTCCTCTGGTCCATGTTGAGTGTGGTACACACCATGTCACCAGACAACACAGTGACTACCTGAAGCCCTATAAATAGGCCCACAGACTGATTACAAGATTGTACACACCTGTGATGCTAATTAGTGCACACACCTTGAATTAACATGTCCATTTGGTCACATTATTTACAGTCTTTTCTAGGGGTACCATCAATTTTGTCTAGGCCTGTTCCATGAGTTTACTTTTTTTAAATAATTCCGTTGAAGCATGGTTGAAAAGCAATGTCTGACTTTCATTGGTTAACATTCATAGAATTTTTATTTATTATTACTTTTGTCAGAACAAAGTTTTTTCTGTGACCATTGTGAGTTTTTCTTTTATTGACCGAAGGGTACCAACATTTTTGTCCACGTGTGTATATTGTTCAAAGTAATTCCAAACTTTGCTGCGTTTAGAGGAGGCCATAACGTTCACAAATGAACCGAATCTACTGAACAAAATCTTTTTTTTCCACACAGATTCTTTGCCGCTCCAGTAAGTGAGTGTGTGTCTCCTCCGTTTCCTGCTCTCTGTGAGTTGCTGTGTTGTCATGTGACTCAGCAGCAGAAGGAACAGAGCAAACAGGACGAGCGAGCGCCTTGTGAACTTATTTTACAGCAGTTAACAAAAAGACTGCCAGTTGTGATCTGTGTAAATATATTCATCCTTTCATTCATTCATGAATATCTAAGATATTGGGGCGTGATCACAGAACCATCAAACGTTTTGTAGCAAATATTCAACAGGATCGCAAGAAATGTGTCGAAAAGAAAAGACAAATTTAACACCAAAGATTTGCAAAGAATCAAACGTGAAGCTACCAGGAACCCATTATCCTCCAGTGCTGCCACATTCCACAACTGCAACCTCCCTGGAGTGTCAAGAAGTACGAGTGTTCAGTTCTCAGAGACATGGCCAAGGTAAGAAAGGCTGAAACCCGACCACATCTGAACAAGACACATAAGTTGAACCATCAAGAATGGGCCATTAAATATCTGAAGATCATAGAATGTAAATAATTATGGATGTTATCCGCCCATTGTTCCCCTATTCACCAATATTGTCATTATGAAAGGGCAATAAAATGGCAGTTACATCCGGGCTTTTCGGCTTTTACTCCATAGTAAAACAATAGTTTTTAGATAGCATAAACGGACATATTAATCAAAAATTAAGAGTTGTCACGTAGTAAAAACGTAGCTCTAGAGACAGGAGCCATCTTTTGTACCAGGCTGTAAACATGATTTTTACTATGGCCGGGACTTTAACGCGTTAATTAAGATTAATTAATTACGGGACTTTAAAGCGTTAACTAAGATTAATTATGCAAAAAATAAATAACATAACACTTATTTTTGCACCACGGAACGTTTTTCAATGAATGAGTTTCGACGAACCGATTATACTGGGGACGAAAGGAGACTAAAAAACGAAAGGATGGAAGCGTCGACAAGAGCATGGTTGTGTGCAAGCTGTGCAACAAGGGATTTACGTATCACCGCAGCACATCGAGCCTCAAATATCACCTCAACGCAAAACACAGGAGTTAGCGTGGACGTTAGCCCGACTCTGAGTAAAGTTACAAGGACCAGGGTAACTACACTGCTACACTTAATGGCAAACATTGCACTGGTCTGCTGGACTGAAATAAATAAACAATATTTTGTTGATTAAGCTTATGTATTCAGTCATTATTCAATGGTATACTAAAAATCCATGTGAAAAATTACTTCTCACTGTTCTCAGGTCAAATATTTATATGCAATTAAAATGCAATTAATTTCGATTAATTAATTACAAAGCCTCTAATCAATTAGATTAATTTTTTTAATCAAGTCCCAGCCCTAATTTTTACACTTGTAAAGTCGCCATTGGGTTTCTCCTTATATTTCCGCTTTTGGAGCCTGCCCTCTGGTGGACGGCGGTATATCGCTGTATTTCGCTGTAAAATCATTCGTATGGTGGCGCCCTTACACAAGGACCATTTTAGAGGTTCTATGGGAGAGGCTTGTTGAAGACAGATTGTTCAAAGGTTTTGTGACTGATGAGATGAGAGTGACTCTTGACGGACCAGATGGATGGGCCTGTGGTTGGATCAGTAACAGACACAGAGCTCCACTTTGACTCAGACGCCAGCAGGTGGAGGTGGGGTACTGGTATGGGCAGGTATTATTAAAGATGAGTGTCAAGTTGTGCGTGTTTTTTGGTTGATCACAGCTCTGCCCAAACTTGAAAACTGCTTTATCCTTGATGAACGCAAAGGACAACTCAAAACTGTTCACTTTATGACTTTTTATTTTCATAAGGATGGAACAGAATAGGTTGATAACCTTTAAAATACACAAACAAAACCCATGAATTAGTTACAAATAAATCTCAATTTCACTTTCTCAAAATAAGTATAAATAAATGTTACTGAATCTTCAAACCAAACCAAACAATCATTTAGTCATTTAGATTAATCTAGGATTTTTAATAGTTAATAATCAATCCCATAATTAAACTTATGTAAATTCAATAATGCACATGCTTAGACCTTCAAGTTCTATGTTCACATAATAAAGTATTCCCTTATTTAATTTAAATTGTATCTTACAATCAAACAAAAAGTAATATAAAGGCATGAATTTAACACATTTCAACACATTTACACAATCTGTCCTACCAGTTGTGTCTTTGGATGATCTGGAGCTGTGGTCATTAGTATCTCCTTTCAGGAATGAGTAAGAGAACCAAGTGAGCTTTTACCAAACATTCCAATGCCATGCACCTGCCCAACTTGTGGGTGCACAGGTAAATATGGTCCCCAGAGCACTTCCTGTAAGTTGGTTTCAACAACTCCGGTTGCATGGTTGCCCCCTGCAGTTTGGGAGTGCTTGGAGCCCTGAGTGAATTTAAGCTTGAGTGCTCAGTATAGCTTGTAATCATGAATTGACAAAACAATGAGTTAGTTCGACCTTTTCGGGTTAAAAATAGACTCAAAATCAACTCTCAGACCTACTGCCAATTTTTAGAAGACACTTTCTTCAAGCAGTGGTCCAGGAAAAAGTCTGCATCTTTCAAGAAGACAACACTCCATCACATGCATCAAAGTTCTCCGCTGTGTGGCTGGCCAGTAAAGGCCTTAAACAGTACACCTCTTTGAACAGTGTCTGGGAGGCTGTGGTTGATTCTGACCAGATCAAGAAACTGACTGACTCTGTGAATGGAAGACTTTACAGTTTACACCAACAGGTAAAAATAAACAAGTGAGATGGGAAAAACTTGGGAAAAACCCTAACCCTAACCCTTGTTTTTCATTTAGTTGCATAATAATTCTGCACACTAATAGTTGCCTAATAATGATGTTGTTGATATTCTCTTAAGAAAGCCAAAACCTCACTATTACTGGACATTTATTACTTAAATGTCCAGGTTTGAGTTCACAACTTGCCTAATAATTGCGCACACAGTGTTTAGATTCTTCTTCCTGCCCTCGGACAAGGCGGACGTTTTCCTCCTGTTATCCTCCTGTTATCTGCTTAAGTGTGCTTCTGTACAGTGTGGTCTTGTCATAAACGTCTTCCCTTTTTGACACAACTACTTGCTGGACTACTAAGAAACTGGAAATGGATGTAATTAACTGGTCTCTGAGCGCAATTGACACACTTTTTTCCCAAAAGAAAGGTGCACCGGGAGAGCTGGCGGTACCTCAGTGGCAGGCTACACACGGGACGCCTGGAAGAACTGGCAGGTTCTGTGTTTGGAAGTTCTGCCCGTGGAGGACGTTGAGGATGTATTTATTTTCGTATTTATAATAGTGGGGTTGCTGATTATTGGTCTTGGGACTGCCTTAAACTATCGCAAAATTTGTAAGACAGCTCCCTTAAAAGCTACCCAGCCACTGTCTGCTGAAATTAAACAGTGCTTCTGTGACGTGAGTGACAAGTTGAAGGGATTACAACAGAGTGCTGCACAGTCCGAGGAGCTGTCTCGAGTCATCTCAGCCAGGACTGCATACACTGAGAAGAGGGTGGATATGATCGAGAACCAGACCTGTGAGCTGCTACACAGTATTACGGAACTGGATGAAACATCAAAGTTACTTCACAAAGCGGACGCACGCACCCGATGCTGAGAACCAGAACTGATCGACTACGATCCGGACAAATTACCGGAGATTAAAATGGATAAATTACAAATTCTCCTTTTCCCTCTGCCCAAGTCCCTTCTCTCGATTAGAAGTCTGGCCAGCAGCTGGGTCTTATCCTATCTCAGTGGTACTCCCCGTACTCCATCAAGGACAGGCCATGGGACTCTCACACACAGTTCCGCTAAACACTTCAAGGTCTCCCTACCCGTCTGCCATTTGACATCTGTCTGACTCCCTCCTCTACTCCCCCCCCACCCCACCCCCCTCCCCTCGTAAGCCACTAAAAAAATTCCATCATGTGACCGCGTGTGCCGTTATCCTTGTTGCTGTCTGATGTCTGTCTATGTCTATGATGTATGTTGTAACGGCAACTGTGGTTGCGACTACGTATGTAATGTTGTAACTGCGACTTTAGTTATGTGTCTGCTATGTCTGTACAATGCCTTAGTTCATTTTCCTGAAGATCATTGCGCCGAAAAATGGCTGCATTGGTGTAGTCTGCAATCTTTGTGTGTCTATCTATGTATAAATGTAATATGTTGCACCGTTATCACCGAAGCAAGTTCCTAGTTTGTGAATTTTGTTCACTGACAATGGCAAAAAAAACCTTCCTGATTCCTGATTAATAGTCAGGAATATCACTGATTAATATATAAATATATATATATATATATATATATATATATATATATATATATATATATATATATATATATATATATATATATATATATAATATATATATATATATATATATATAAATATATATATCCTTAGGCAAGACCCTTCGCTACTGCCTACCTCATAATGATGAGTGACAATAAATGCTATGAGAAGCCGGCTCAGGCGTCGCCCGGCCAAACAAGGTCTCGTCAGGTGTTGGGGAACCAGAGCAACTTGATGACAAATGGGCTACTGGAACAAGACGGAGATGGGCGAGATGCGATAACAAGGCTCTGTTGGAATGCTACTACTCCAGTAACCCTAGTCAGAGGGGTTACATGAAGAGAATGTGGGATGAATGGTTACTACGAAACCCACAATCCAGGCTTACATCGAAGCAACTAGTAGCTCAGTGTTCCAACATCCACAAGCGGCAGCTGCTATCACAACTTGAGATTGACGAGATACAACACAAAAAATGCTACGGCAAGGGGGAGCCAGGACGCAAGGTCAGAGGGGAGCCAACAGGTGCTCCCCAACCGGAAATTGGGTATGAAGCCCCAACAATTGAAATAACGCTGAAGAGGCAGCGACTGACCTGAAAGACAAGATCATGGCGAGAATGAAGGCAAGGCAACCCCGCCAATTACAACGGCTAAGTGAAGTACCATCAGAAAGTCTCCTAGAAGATGTGAATGCAGCATTGAGTGCGATCCCTACCACATCCATCACTGAAACCAATGAGCTGCTATACACCTCCGCAGCAGTGATCCTCGAGATGCTTGGCTATAAGAGCAACCATGGGAGCCATGAGAAACAGTACCCACCATGGAAACAAAGGCTGGAGGCTAAGATCAAGCAGACACGTAGAGAAGTAAGCCAACTGACAGAGGCCAAGAAAGGTGCAATGAGAAAACCGGTACCCAAGAGGTACAACCAGATGCCCATACCTGAAGCACTTGAAACTGCCAAACAAAGGCTCCAAGCCTTGGCCAGCCGCCTAACGAGGTACACGAGAGAGAACGGCCAGAAGAATAAACCGGCTGTTCGCAACTCAACCTGCAAAAGTGTACGCTCAATGGCAGGGTAATAACAGCAGAGCAGACCCTCCAAGGCTGGAAACTGAACAATACTGGAAAAGTATATGGGAGAGGAGGCATCACACAACAGCGATGCACAGTGGCTGGTGGCTCTGAGAGAGGACCACAGCAACCTCCTGAACAGAATCCAGTTACCATCACAGCGGCAGACATCCAAGAAAGACTCTCAGGTATGAAAAACTGGACAGCACCGGGCCCTGACAGGATCCACACCTACTGGCTAAAGAAGCTCACTGCACTCCACGGCGCCTTGCAGCACAAATGAACCAGCTGCTAAGGGATGGGGACGCACCCTGAATGGCTTACAGAAGGGCGTACAATCCTGATCCTGAAGGATCCCACAAAGGGTACAGTCCCATCCAACTATCGGCCAATAACCTGTCTCCCACAACATGGAAGCTCATGTCAGGCATCATTGCGGCTAAGATAAGTGGGCACATGGATCAATACATGAGCAAAGCACAGAAGGGCATCGGCAAAGAAACCAGAGGAGCTAAACACCAACTCCTGGTTGACAGAACAGTCACCCAAGACTGCAGAACCCGACACACCAACCTGTGCACTGCCTGGATTGATTACAAGAAAGCATATGACTCAATGCCACACACATGGATCACTGAATGCTTGGAGATGTACAACATCAACAGGACTCTAAGAGACTTCATTGCAAACTCAATGAGGCTGTGGAAAACCACCCTTGAGGCCAATGGCAAGCCACTTGCACAAGTATCCATCAAATGTGGCATATACCAAGGAGATGCTCTATCCCCACTGCTGTTCTGCATAGGCCTGAACCCCTCAGCCAAATAATCGACAAGACTGGCTATGGATACCGACTCAGGAATGGGGCCACCATCAGTCACCTCCTCTACATGGATGACATCAAGCTATACGCTAAGAGTGAGCGGGACATCGACTCACTGATCCACACCACCAGGATCTACAGCTCTGACATTGGGATGTCATTCGGGCTAGAAAAGTGTAGTCGAATGGTGACGAAAGAGGGAAGGTAGTCCACACAGAAGGGGTCTCACTCCCAGAAGGAACAATAGCAGACATTGAGGATGGTTACAAGTACCTTGGAATACCACAGGCAAATGGCAACCTCGAAGAGGTAACAAGGAAAACAGCAACTGCCAAATACCTCCAACGAGTAAGGCAAGTCCTAAGAAGTCAGCTCAATGGCAAGAACAAGGCACGGGCAATAAACAGCTACGCCCTGCCAGTGATCAGATACCCTGCGGGAATAATAAGGTGGCCAAAGGAAGAGATACAGATCACAGACGTTAAGACACGAAAGCTCCTCACCATGCATGGAGGGTTCCACCCCAAATCCAGCACCCTGAGACTGTACGCTAGTCCGTAAAGAAGGCGGCCGTGGACTAGTAAGTGTGAGCCACTATCCAGGATGAAACATCCAAGATCCACAAGTACATCAAAGATAAGGCCCCAACAGATGACGTGCTCAGTGAATGTCTCAGGCAATGGGGAACAGAGGAAGAGGAGCTGGAGGAGGGACCATCATGGGAGGACAAGCCCCTACATGGGATGTACCACCGGAACATAACTGAAGTGGCTGATATCAAGAAATCCTACCAATGGCTAGAACGGGCCGGACTGAAGGACAGCACAGAGGCACTCATCATGGCTGCACAGGAGCAAGCCCTGAGCACCAGAGCAATAGAGGCCCAAATCTACCACACCAGACAAGACCCAAGGTGTAGGCTGTGCAAACAGGCCCTGAGACAATCCAACACTTAACTGCAGGGTGTAAGATGCTGGCAGGGAAAGCATACATGGAGCGCCATAACCAAGTGGCTGGCATAGTGTACAGGAACATCTGTACGGAGTATGGACTGGAAACCCCGAGGTCAAAGTGGGAAACACCTCCAAAGGTGGTAGGGAATGACCGAGCCAAGATCCTGTGGGACTTCCAGATTCAGACTGACAGAATGGTAATGGCGAACCAACCAGACATTGTGGTGGTGGACAAACAGCAGAGGAAGGCCGTTGTGGTTGACGTGGCAATACCAAGTGATTGCAACATCAGGAAAAAGGAACATGAGAAACTAGAGAAATACCAAGGGCTCAGAGAAGAGCTGGAAAAGGCTTGGAAGGTGAAGGCGACAGTGGTGCCTGTGGTCATCGGAGCACTCGGGGCAGTAACCCCTAAACTGGAAGAGTGGCTACAGCAGATCCCTGGAAGAACACCAGACATCTCGGTCCAGAAAAGTGCAGTACTAGGAACAGCTAAGATACTGCGCAGAACCCTCAAGCTCCCAGGCCTCTGGTAGAGGACCCGAGCTCGAAGGAAGAGACCACCCGCGGAGGGTGAAGGACAAAGTTTTTTTATATATATATATATATATATATATATATATATATATATATTAAATCAGTGATATTCAAACAGTTTTTCTATTTTTTGAATATATATTTCAGATAGAATGTTTTGAATGTTAGAATATTTGTGCCCAACTGTAGAAATCTGTCAAATTTATGGTAAAATTTTTTATCTTCTTTTCTGTTCGGCTGTTTCCTTCAGGATTGCCACAGCAAATCATCTGCCTCCATCTAGCCATATCCCCTGCATCCTCTTCTCTCAAGCCAGCTACCTTCATGTCTTCCTTCACAACATTCATAAACCTCCTCTTTGGTCTTTTTCCCGGCCTCCTGCCTGGCAGCTCTAATCTCAGCATCCTTTTACCAATATATTCACTGTCCCTCCCCTGAACATGTCCAAACCATCTCATCTAACATACATCACCACTGTCCTACTGCTGTCATACACATCCTCCATCCCCTCTAACATACCTCACCACTGTCCTACTGCTCTTATACACTTCCTGCACCACTCTAACATACCTCACCACTGTCCTACTGCTGTCATACACATCCTCCACCACTCTAACATACCTCACCACTGTCCTACTGCTCTTATACACTTCCTGCACCACTCTAACATACCTCACCACTGTCCTACTGCTGTCATACACATCCTCCACCACTCTAACATACCTCACCACATTCCTACTGCTCTCATACACAACCTGCACCACTCTAACATACCTCACCACTGTCCTACTGCTCTCATACACGTCCTGCACCACTCTAAAATACCTCACCACTGCCCTACTGCCCTCATACACGTCCTGCGCCACTCTAAAATACATCACCACTGCCCTACTGCTCTCATACACATCCTGCACCACTCTAACATACCTCACCACTGTCCTACTGCTCACCACTCTAACATACCTCACCACTGTCCTACTGCTCTCATACACAACCTGCACCACTCTAACATACCTCACCACTGTCCTACTGCTCTCATACACGTCCTGCACCACTCTAAAATACCTCACCACTGCCCTACTGCTCTCATACACATCCTGCACCACTCTAACATACTTCACCACTGTCCTACTGCTCTCATACACATCCTGCACCACTCTAACATACCTCACCACTGTCCTACTGCTCACCACTCTAACATACTTCACCACTGTCCTACTGCTCTCATCCACATCCTGCATCACTCTAACATACCTCACCACTGTCCTACTGCTCTCATACACTACCTGTACCACTCTATAATACCACACCACTGTCCTACTGCTCTCATACACTTCCTGCACCACTCTAAAATACCTCACCACTGTCCTACTGCTCTCATACACTTCCTGCACCACTCTAACATACCTCACCACTGTCCTACTGCTGTCATACACATCCTCCACCACTCTAACATACCTCACCACTGTCCTACTACTCTCATACACATTCTGCACCACTCTAACATACCTCACCACTGTCCTACTGCTCTCATACACATTCTGCACCACTCTAAAATACCTCACCACTGTCCTACTGCTCTTATACACTTCCTGCACCACTCTAACATACCTCACCACTGTCCTACTGCTGTCATACACATCCTCCACCACTCTAACATACCTCACCACTGTCCTACTGCTCTCATACACACCCTGCACCACTCTATAATACCACACCACTGTCCTACTGCTCTCATACACTTCCTGCGCCACTCTAAAATACCTCACCACTGTCCTACTGCTCTCATACACAGACTGAACCACTCTAACATACCTCACCACATTCCTACTGCTCTCATACACAACCTGCACCACTCTAACATACCTCACCACTGTCCTACTGCTCTCATACACGTCCTGCACCACTCTAAAATACATCACCACTGCCCTACTGCCCTCATACACGTCCTGCGCCACTCTAAAATGCATCACCACTGCCCTACTGCTCTCATACACATCCTGCACCACTCTAACATACCTCACCACTGTCCTACTGCTCACCACTCTAACATACCTCACCACTGTCCTACTGCTCTCATACACAACCTGCACCACTCTAACATACCTCACCACTGTCCTACTGCTCTCATACATGTCCTGCACCACTCTAAAATACCTCACCACTGCCCTACTGCTCACATACACATCCTGCACCACTCTAACATACTTCACCACTGTCCTACTGCTCTCATACACATCCTGCACCACTCTAACATACCTCACCACTGTCCTACTGCTCACCACTCTAACATACTTCACCACTGTCCTACTGCTCTCATCCACATCCTGCATCACTCTAACATACCTCACCACTGTCCTACTGCTCTCATACACTTCCTGTACCACTCTATAATACCACACCACTGTCCTACTGCTCTCATACACTTCCTGCACCACTCTAAAATACCTCACCACTGTCCTACTGCTCTCATACACTTCCTGCACCACTCTAACATACCTCACCACTGTCCTACTGCTGTCATACACATCCTCCACCACTCTAACATACTTCACCACTGCCCTACTGCTCTCATACACATTCTGCACCACTCTAAAATACCTCACCACTGTCCTACTGCTCTCATACACATTCTGCACCACTCTAAAATACCTCACCACTGTCCTACTGCTCTCATACACTTCCTGCACCACTCTATAATACCACACCACTGTCCTACTGCTCTCATACACTTCCTGAACCACTCTAAAATACCTCACCACTGTCCTACTGCTCTCATACACTTCCTGCACCACTCTAACATACCTCACCACTGTCCTACTGCTGTCATACACATCCTCCACCACTCTAACATACTTCACCACTGTCCTACTGCTCTCATACACATTCTGCACCACTCTATAATACCACACCACTGTCCTACTCCTCTCATACACTTCCTGCACCACTCTAAAATACCTCACCACTGTCCTACTGCTCTCATACACTTCCTGCACCACTCTAAAATACATCACCACTGTCCTACTGCTCTCATACACTTCCTGCACCACTCTATAATACCACACCACTGTCCCACTGCTCTCATACACTTCCTGCACCACTCTAAAATACCTCACCACTGTCCTACTGCTCTCATACACTTCCTGCACCACTCTAACATACTTCACCACTGTCCTACTGCTCTCAGACACATCCTGCACCACTCTAACATACTTCACCACTGTCCTACTGCTCTCAGACACATCCTGCACAACTCTTAAATACCTCACCACTGTCCTACTACTTACATACACATACTGCACCACTCTAACTTACCTCACCACTGTCCTACTGCTCTCATATACTTCCTGCACAACTCTTAAATACCTCACCACTGTCCTACTACTTACATACACATACTGCACCACTCTAACATACCTCACCACTGTCCTACTGCTCTCATACACTTCCTGCACCACTCTATAATACCACACCACTGTCCTACTGCTCTCATACACTTCCTGCACCACTCTATAATACCACACCACTGTCCTACTGCTCCCATACACATCCTGCGCCACTCTATAATACCACACCACTGTCCTACTACTCTCATACACTTCCTGCACCACTCTTACATACTTCTCTCTCAGTCCAGACTAGAAGCTGACCTTTTTTTTGGGGTATCAATTTTTTCGGGGTCACGAGAATCACGTGGGATGGGAAACAAAATCACTAATTATCATGTGATTGGGACAGGACGGAAAAAAATGTAAGTGGGAGTGGGCGGGACTGGAAGTTGTAATAACACTATACAATACACAGTGGTGTCACCAGGCCGTTTTTCCGTGACTTAAGCCTGGAATGTTTTGAGTGTAGCCCTGGATTAAAACTGACAGGAAACTCAAGTGCTAACAGTGAGGAGGCTGCAGACTGACGGTGTTTCCAGACTCAGCCAAGGCCACAAGTCAGCGCTGTTCTGTCCCGGACCTTAAACACATCCGCACTTTAAAGCAAGTCTTAAATAAACACTTTGTTTACATCCAATGGTGCGGAGAAACTGTACACATAAGTTCCTCTGTACCAATGTTAAGTTGCTGTTAGCAGCAAGACTCGGATTGCTCTACTCAACGCTCGCTCCATTGCAAACAAGGCCTTCTTCCTCAGCGAATTCTTCTCAAAGGAACACCTTGACTTTATGTTTTTAACAGAGACCTGGCAGCGTGAAATGGAGTACACTCATCTGAACGAGCTGTGCCCTCCGGACTGTTCTGTGTTTGGGACACCGCGGGTCTCGCGGCGAGGAGGTGGACTCGCACTCGTGTACCGGGACTGTTTCTGCTGCAGGTTGATGAACACAGACTCTTTCGACTCCTTTGAGATGCAGATGACTAAGGTTGGCAACAATGACTCATTTTATTGCATTTTAATTTACCTTTTAAACAACACGTTGGACTCGCCGAGCGACTGGAGCCTTGGTATCTATTTTTCAACATGTCTGGGGTAAAAACAACTACTACAAACTCTTTCTGCCAAAATTGCTGGATATATTAACAGGAAATCAGTGTGCTACAAACAAAGATTTTTGCTTTGGAATCTGAAAGAGGACTTCAGGAGACAATACCGATCACACAATGTGGTAAGACTGTGAATTTAAACTTGGATGATACAGTGTCATTCCCAAAACTGAGCAAAGCAAAGGGATTTAAATAAAATGATACCACCTGGCATAAACTTGTTGCCCAGCCAAAGCAGCACTGGATTAGAAAAAAGAATGCTGGCATCACAAGAGCATATGTATCATCACCAGACATCCAGCTAAAAAACAGATTCCAACTACTGACTGAGCTAAAGGTGAATGAACCAGAAAACTCTGCTGTAAATGAAAAACATGGAGTTAATCAAGCTTATTCTATGGAGAACAGGAGACATGAATCTGTGGAAAAGCACCAGGCAAACAGAGACAGAGAATCTATGCCAAAAGTGAAGGTCAGAGATATCCTGCTGCTTGGAGACGGTGCTGTCAGAGACATAATTAACAATAGATTTGCTACATGCAGCTTTCCAAGTGCTACAGTCACTGATATAACAGCACTCCTCCCCCAAGTCATGTCCAAACACACAGGGATTAAACAGCTGATGTTACACGTGGGTGCAGTTGACACCAGGAAGGGGGAATCAGAAGTTTTAAAAAAGGATTTCTCCAGGCTTTTAGATAAACTTGAAAACCTGGAAGTGCAATCCTTTATCAGTGGACCACTCCCAAACATCGACAGACGGATCAATAAATTCAGTCGGCTGCTTGCATTGAATACATGGCTGTCCAAGGCCTGTGAGACAAGAGGAGTACACTTCATTGATAACTTTAACTTGTTTTGCAACGTGACGACCTGTTCAAAGGAAAGGGCCCACATCTAAACAGGGAGGGGTCAGGAGGCTAACGGATAATCTCCTGCACTCCCTGAGACACCTAAATGGTTCTGGGCGCCCTCTTGAACAGAAAAAGGGTCCTCAGCCACTGAATGAAAAAAGCACTCCTGCCTCACCAGCCAAGGATCCTCCTCTGACTGTACCACCATCAACACCTCCACCACTGAAATGGACTCCCCCAATAGGACCATGGACCCCCCCAGTAACATCAACACCTTCTGCGGACCTCACTATCCCTGTCCCATCTCCGGATTCACCAATGGGATTTCCAGATCACCTGGAAATTTTAGTTAAATTTGGAATTAAGATGATACCCCTTACACCTAACTTGGCCAGGTCACAGGTTCTATCATCATCACTAAAAACATCACCCCCAATACCACCCAGGAGTACCACTGCTCCACCTTGGCCACTACCTAGAGTCCAATGCACCCCTGTCAGACCCCCTCCACCCCCTCCCAAACCAGCTCCTCCCAGACCAGCTCCAAAAGCCTTGACTAGCATCAAGGCTACTATCAGTGATTAGGACACTGAGGGCCTCTGCTGTTCCAGGACTTTTCGTCATAATAAACCACTTATCAACCTGAGGCCCTGGGAGAGAAAACTCCCCCCAGCTCCATAACTACAGTCAGAAGTCGCAGATTGAAGAAGAGAATAACAGTTAGATTGTCTAATCAGACAAATCTGATTCAAATCCCCTGCAAACAGATAAAGTCAGGTCCTGCTCAAACGGACTTAAAACTTGCAGTGTTCAATGTCAGGTCTTTGGGAAACAAATCTTTTTTAATTAATGATTTTATAACTTCAAATAAGCTTGATTTTATGTTTTTAACAGAAACATGGTTAGACAGCAGGACTGGAAATGCGGTCCTTATTGAATCCACCCCATCGAATTTCACATTTTTATCCAAAATACAGGAAAACAAAAAGGGTGGTGGTGTATGTGCCTTTCTTAGGGATAATATTCTTATCCAGAAACTTTCACTTGGAGAGTTTTCATCATTTGAGTATGTGTCATTCAAAATGGAGTTGAGGTTTTCTCCATCTATTTTATATGTAGTTCTTTACAAACCACCCCAACAGTGTCATGATTTTATTAATGAGTTTACTGAAATGCTTTCGGTTATTTGCACAGAATTTGAACAAATAGTCATATCTGGTGATTTTAATGTGCATGTGGATAATGTTTATGACAGAAATGCCAAAGAACTTTCTACTATTCTTGATACTTTTGGTCTTTGTCAGCATGTTAATGAGCCGACCCATAACAGAGGTCACACTCTGGACCTGGTCATTACTAAAGGTGTTCATATTTCAGATGTCACTGTGATTGATGTTGCTCTATCTGATCATTCATGTGTCTTTTTTCATCTGTCCGTAATTCCAAAAGTTGCTGTTGGGCCTACTGTTGTAAAAAAGAGATACATTAACGATAACACCAGGACACAGTTTATGGAGGCAATCAGGTTTGAAAATGCCTCATCAGGTCAAGTTGATGATTTGTTGAATTGTTATACTTCAGGTGTTTTAAATGTTATGGACACCATTGCTCCTGTTAAGGTTAAAGTGATCAGGACGAGGCAGAAGGCTTCATGGAGCAATGCTCAGTCTGTCAGGGCACAGAAAAGGGAATGCCAAAAAGCCGAAAGGAAATGGTGTAAATTGAAACTCTTAATTTATTATGAGGTATACAAAGAAAATTTGCATGTTTTCTATCAAACTTTGCAAAAAGAAAGAGAAATATTCTTCTCAGAGATCATCAACAACAGCAGTAACAACCTGCGTGTCCTGTTTGCTACAGTGAACAGATTAACAAACCCTCCAGCTCCATTTCCTCCAGAATTAGTTTCCACCACTAAATGCAATGAGTTTGCATTGTTTTCAACGACAAGGTTCAAGGCATTAAACATGCTACAGTCCAAAGGGCATAAAACAACACTGCAGCCACCTAGGAGACACTTGGTTGGTTTAACACATTTTACACAAATTAATGACAGAACAATTGAAAAAACTGTCTCCAGCCTGAGTTCATCCACCTGCTCCCTCGATGTTTTACCCACTAGATTTCTAAAATCAGTACTAAGCAGTTTGTTACCACAACTCACTGATATAGTCAATAATTCCTTACAGTCTGGAACATTTCCAAGGGCCTTAAAAACTGCTGTCATTAAGCCTCTCCTAAAGAAGAGCAGTCTTGATGCTACAGTGCTCAACAACTATCGGCCCATATCAAACCTGCCATTTTTAGGAAAGTCATCAAAAAGTTGTATATCAGCAACTTAATGACTTTCTATTACTTAACAACTGCTTTGATCCTTTTTAGTCAGGATTCAGGCCCCATCACAGACTGAGACCGCACTTATCAAAGTCACAAATGACATCCGTATGAACACTGACGCAGGCAAGGTCTCTGTCTTAGTTCTGTTGGACTTGAGTGCTGCGTTTGATACAGTGGACCATGAAATCCTGTCACAAAGATTAGAGGAATGGATAGGTATCACTGGAACTGCCCTTAAATGGTTTCAGTCCTATCTTGAAGACAGGAAGTACTTTGTTTCGGTTGGTAACTGTGTGTCAGACCAAATGGCCCTGACATGTGGGGTTCCACAGGGGTCTATCTTGGGACCTCTATTATTCAATCTCTACATGCTTCCTTTAGGCCAGTTAATACGCAGCTGTGACGTATCATACCATAATTATGCAGATGACACTCAGATTTACATTTCACTCACAGCAGGTGAAAATGGACCAATCCATTCACTGTGTCACTGCATCGAACAGATTGATGTGTGGATGCAAAATGATTTTCTCCAACTGAACAGAAACAAGACTGAACTAATCATCTTTGGGCCACAGAAACAAAGAGAAAGTGTCAGCAGTCACCTCGCGTCTCTTTTTCTAAAATCTAAAAACCAGGTTAGAAATCTAGGGGTCATCATGGACTCAGACTTGAATTTCCACAGTCACATTAAGTCAATTACATCATCTGCATTTTATCACCTTAAAAACATTTCCAGAGTTAAAGGGATGATGTCTCAACCAGACTTAGAGAAACTTATCCATGCTTTTATCTCCAGCAGGTTAGATTACTGTAACGGCCTGCTCACTGGTCTCTCAAAACGAGGGTTAAGACAGCTGCAGCTTATTCAGAACGCGGCTGCTCAGGTTCTCACCAAAACCAGGAAGTACAACCACATCACGCCAGTTTTAAAATCTCTGCACTGGCTTCCTGTTGCTCAGAGAATAGACTTTAAAACAGCACTGCTGGTTTACAAGTCTCTAAATGGTTTAGCACCAGAATATATCTCTGACATGCTAGTTACTTATGAACCTTCTCGGACTCTGAGAACATCTGGGACAGGCCTTCTGCTCGTGCCCAGAGTTAGAACTAAACAGGGTGAAGCAGCGTTTAAGTTTCATGCAGCAAAAACCTGGAACAGCCTCAACTTTAACAATGTTCAAGGGGGGGTTAAAAACCTTCCTCTTTAGCTCCGCCTACACTACAACCTAAAGTGTTTGTTTTTTTCTTTTATTTGCACTCTTCTTTTTAAAATGTTTTTAATTTTTTCTTATGTTTCTTAATATAAATCTTGTAAATTGTCTTTTATTCCTGTAAAGCACTTTGAGTTACCCAGTGTATGAATTGTGCTATATAAATAAAATTGCCTTGCCTTGCCTTGCCTAAAGTCGTGTTTGACACAATATCAAGAATTGTCTCTCCTTCAGCTCCTCATTTACCAGTCCACTCAAAGTCTGACTGCAACAGGTTTTTACATTCCTTTGTGAATAAGGTACATGATATAAGAGCCTCTATAAACCCATCCTCTGTAAACACATCTTGGGGTTTATCTCCTCAGTGCTCTTGGTCCACCTTCTCACCTGTCACTGAAGAGGACATTAAGGGTCTACTAAAAAAGGTGAAACCATCATCAAGCCCTCTAGATGTAATGCCAACATCGCTGCTTTTAAATGTATTTGATTTAGTTGGTCCATATGTTGTTAAACTGATCAACTTTTCTCTTTTAACTGGTTCTGTGCCCAGCTCTTTTAAACAAGCGGTCGTCAGCCCCATTCTGAAGAAGCCCAATTTGGATTCTTTTGAACCAAACAACTACAGGCCAATCTCTAAATTGCCTTTTTTATCTAAAATCCTGGAGAGAGTGGTGGCGGAGCAGCTGACTGCGTTTCTTAATGAAAATAATTTTATAGATAAATTTCAGTCAGGCTTCCGAAAATGTCATTCAACTGAGACTGCCCTGCTGAAGATATCGAGTGACATTATGATGGCAGCTGACTCTGGGCAGTACTCTGTCTTGATCCTACTGGATTTATCGTCTGCTTTTGATACTCTGGACCATAATGTATTGTTAAAGCGTCTGCAATATGAAACGGGTTTCTCTGGATCAGTTCTAAAGTGGTTTTCCTCCTACCTGAGTGACAGATCATTTTGTGTCTCTATTAACAATATTCTGTCTGAAATGACCCCTCTGTCATATGGAGTTCCTCAAGGCTCAGTGCTAGGTCCTCTTTTGATTTTATTGTACATTCGCCCTCTTGGTGAAATAATTCACGGTTTTAAAAATGTGTCTTATCACTTTTATGCTGATGACATTCAGTTGTACTGTTCTTTTAAAGACTCTGAGTTTCATAAACTTACTGATTTGTTGAACTGCTTGTCTTGCACAAAGAACTGGTTATACAATAACTACCTACAGCTGAATACAAAAAAGACTGAAACTTTAATCTTTGCACCAGACCAAAAAATACCTCAAATCAAACAACACCTTGGTTCCCTGGGTTCTTCCGTCCAGTCGAGCCTCAGAAACCTTGGTGTTCTGTTTGACCAATCGATGTCTCTGGACAGTCATTCTAGACAGTTGGTCAAAAAATGTTTTTATCATTTGAGAAACATTTCTAAATTGAGAGTGTTTTTGTCTAAAGCTGACTTGGAGATGATTATTCATGCTTTTATTTCTTCTCGTCTTGATTATTGTAATTCTCTTTTTACTTGTTTTAACAAATTGTCTCTGAGTCGGCTACAAATGGTGCAAAATGCTGCAGCCAGGCTTTTAACTGGAACCAACAGAAGGGCTCACATTTCCCCGGTTTTATCTTCATTACATTGGTGTAGAAGCCTAAATGCAATTAATACATTATTTGTATTTTACATAGTTAAATAGTAATTTACCTTATTCATTTTTATGTGGAGGAAATTGAAAGGGATTTACATTAGGTTGATGCAGTTAATATTTACAGTAATGCAGGAGTTAATTGTGTAATTATCTAAAATGTGTGTGTAATTTAGAGTGCATTTACTATACATTAGTGATATTTGAGGAATATAGTACTGTTTTTGGCGTTTTACCTTTAAACGCATTTACCTTTAAGACTCTCGTGAGAACGGGGATAAGGGGAAGGAAAAAAGGTTTTTGTTTTTTGGGGAAAATGAGTCAGGCAAGGAGAGAGTGGAGCCTCACAGTTTTTTGACCTTTCTTCTCTCTCTTTTGTTAATTAATCATTTATTTTGTACTATTCTTGTGATTATGTGTTTGTTGCTAATCGAGTAAAAGAGTTACATTTTCAAACAAGTGGTTCCGTGGATTTTTTGATGTGGATTCGGAGGAAGAGAGTGGATAAAGCGTCAAGCTAGGGCTACATTCAATGGAAACCTACAATTGGCTTCCAGTCAAATTCAGAATTGATTTTAAAATTTTAGTCTTGACTTTTAGAGCTCTGCATGGACAGGCCCCCCAGTACATCACTGACCTGCTGACCCCTTACTCCTCCTCCCGCGCTCTTTGGTCTTCTGGTCAAAACCTTCTAACGGTCCCCAAAACCCGTTTTAAAACTCGGGGAGACCGGTCTTTCCAAGCAGTCGCCCCCAGACTCTGGAACGCCCTGCCCCTGACACTGCGAGTGGACGCTTCTGTTGATTCTTTTAAAAAGCAGCTGAAGACACTTTTATTTAAACAAGCTTTTAGTTGATTGGGCTTTTTATGTTTTTTATGTTTTGAATATTTTGTGGTTTTCATTTTTATTCTCATAGTTTTATTGTTCTTTTATTGCACTTTGTGATTTATATCTGAGGTGCTATATAAATAAAATTTACTTACTTACTTACTAAATTCAGATATCTTAAAACTCATGAAAGAACGAGATCATGCTTTAAAAATAACTTTGAAAACTAATTACACACATGCGCGATTACAATACACGGTGTTAAGAAAGAAAGCAGTAAGATCCATAAGGAAAGCAAAAGCTGATTGTTTTCTCTCTATAATTGATAAATCCAATGGAAACTCTTAAACTATATGGAACCAGATAAAGAAAATGACCCTAAAGAACCAGACGAGCAGCGAGAGGACATTGTATCATACCCTTTAGGAAAAGGACATTTGGTCAATCCACCTTCTCGGTCTCTGCAGCTTCTGAATGGAATCACACCCCCTCCACCATCCGAAACCTAAACACCTCCCACACATTTAAGATACAGCTGAAGAAATGGTTTATTGACGACCAGCGCTGTGAGACTCTACCTGTCTCTGCTGCTGCTGACCTCTGACCTGTGTTCTGTCCCGTCTCTGATGTTCGATTGTTGTGTAGGCTGTGTTTGTCTGTGAATGATTGTTTTGTCTGTTGTATATATTGTGTAATAATTTTATAGATTATGTGCAATTGCTTTGTAAAGTTTTGTAACTAAAAATGTATTCCTCATGTTTTAGCCTGACTTTTAACATCTGTCATGGGACTACAGATGAAAAATAGCCTGTTGGCTAACTCTGGCATATTTACAGTCTTCTTTCTGTCTATTCATATGCACTGTCCCTGAAATAAATAAATAAATAAATAAATAAATAAATAAATAAATAAATAAATAAATGTTTTATATTCATTAAATTAGTGCAGTTACCTCCCTGAACCACCAGATGGAGCTGTATCATCTCTCTCTGGTTTTCCCAAATATTTTCACTCAAAAAAAAACAACAATATAGCCTAATGACGGACAAATGCACAGCGTCTTCAGTTTTTCTGTGTTGGACACAGATTTAAATATTAACATTCGGCTCACGCTGTACACTTCATCGACCGAGAGCATAATCAAAGACACTTTACTCTGGGTTTGTTTGTCATTTTGGTTTGCTTCAGACACAGACGGATTAATGGAACGGAAACAGTGCCTTTGAAGAGTATTTATCTCGACTTGGACGAAAGGACAGAGAGAGCTCTGATAACGAGAGAGAGACACTTTAGAGAAGCATAATAACCATTTTCTGTCCTGGAGAGGTTTACATCAGACCATTGTCATAACCAAAGACACCAGTGCAGAGTTTAATAAAAAAGATAAATAAATAGAAAAGAGCTAAATTAATATTTTTTTTGGTTAACTCATAAAAACCTTTAAAGTCCTTTAAATGTTCTAGAAAGTTCCTATAGAGCTGAAAGGTCAAAGACACAAAAACAGGTCAAAGAATGTGATGAAGTTTAGAAAAGCTGAAGAATGAGCCAAAGCCATTGAGAAAAACTGGAACTAACTGGAACAAAACCATTTAAAGTGGACAGAAGTCAAGTGAAGGATGTATATTTGTGGATATGTTTTATAACAGATCATCTGAAATATGGCATTTATCTGTAAATAAAGCCCTTTATCATGTTCCCACATCCTCTCAGAGAGATCCACAGATGATAGGTTTAGTCTGAGTGTCTGTGAGAGCCTTAAGAGACTTTAAGTGTGTTTCAGACACACACTGAAGCTTCACACTGAAGCCTAAAAAGGATCCACCTCCAACAAATGATATGTTCAAAGTGTTTCCCATGAACTCGACCTGAGCATGAACCACGCTCGGCCTCTGACACTTTGGGATTAAACACACGTCTGTGAGATAAAAGTACAATATCTACGGCTTTTTTGGTTTCTTTTTTTTACCTCAGCATGTCCCTAAAGCTCTGCACAAAGCTACAGCTCTAGTTCTATTTTCAAAGAAAACTGAAAAGATCACAAATGAAACTATTAAATGATTTTATTTAACACTTGTTTCACAACAGACAGATGGACTTTTACAGAATTATATGATGCCTAAGAATAAGATTTCAAGCTTGTTTGCAGTGGTGTAAAGTAACGAATTACAAATATTCTCATTACTGTAATTGAGTATTTTTTCTCAGGAATTGTACTTTATTAAGTAGTTTAAAAACAGTGTACTTTTACTTGTACTTGAGTACATTTTTAGTGCTGTATCTGTACTTTTACTGCACTATTTTCCCTCAACCTGCAGTCGCTACATTGTTTATTTTTTTTTCCTGTCAATGATGATTGGCTAAGGAGAATAATCAGTCCAGTGATTCCCGTCCAATCAAACTGCGCATAGAAAACTTGCATCAGACAGACTTCAAAACACCTGGCGCCAATTTAGTTTAATCATGGAGGAGGAGGAGGAAGGAAGTGTGGTGGATGCTTCAACATGCAGTAACTCAAATACAGCACTTCAGCATCCTTGGCCGTACCTGAAGGAGCTTTTTACAATGAAGCGAAGAAGGGCAATTGTGTCGTTATGTCATGCCTACTTTGCTTGCCCAGACCGGTTGAAATATCAGCATTCAAGAGTTCTTCCTCTAATTTAAAAAAGCACATCGAGGTAAGATTTCATATTTGCTAAGTATCATATCTTAAATATTTATTTTAAATGGTATAATAAACGTCACAAATATAGTGTGGGGGGCATAAATAAAACTGTGTTAGGTTTTATGAGCCAATGTGAATTAGGGATGCAAATGTTTCAGGCAACGAAATTATTCGGCCAAAAACAATTGCGTTAGCGATTAGCAACCAGCTTGGAGTGAAGGCACGGTCATTTTATTAATGCAGCAGTATGGGCGTGTTCGAGAAGGCATAAAAATCATCACAAGCAACGACTGCTTAATAAGACTATCTCGTCAGTCGTCGTCATTGATGAGAAGAGGGAGCGGGGTTGTTGCTGGTTATACTGTAGGCCTATGTATAATGACTTAAATCGCAAAATGGCTTTAAACCGCTACTAAATACACTGCAGAATACAATGCGCAATTTGAATGTAAAAGAGAACCACACTGTTATAAAGCTACATATTTATTTCACAGGGTATAAGGTGGAATAAGTCACAGCATAATACTCACTACTCCCTACTCTTGAGTACTTTTGAAGGGGCTACTTTTTACTCGTACTTTGAGTGGTATTTAGGACAGGTACTTTTACTCCACTCACATTACATTTTTTGGTAAGTAATAGTACTTTTACTTGAGTAGGATTTTTCAGTACTCTTCCCACCACTGCTTGTTTGTTTAGCTTAGAGAAGATGAATGCATAATAACTTTTATGTTCTTTTTATTGATGTTTTTCTTGAATGAATTTCAAATTAAACAGAGAACCCAAGTCCTGAGTCCACAGTGAGCTCTGAGCAGGGCCCGGGCTCAACTCCTCAGACTCACAGGATTAAGGAGAACCATCAAGTCTCTGGGCCACCATCAGGTTCTAGTTGGGTCCATACGCTGCCTAAGAGCGTTCACCCACAGAACATTCCCCTTTTAAAAGAAAAGCATCTGTAGCGACACAGACCACAGGACGCTGCAGTCGCCTCTTGTCAGAACAGTCACCATTTGATCCTGAAGACCTTCCAAGGTGAGCGTTCAGGTGAACACAGGCAGTGCACAGCTGAACCTGAACCTTTTGAGACCCGTGGCTTAAAGCCCTCCTCGAACCAAGAGGTCTTCAGAAGAACTCTGGGCCCCGGAGCCTCTGTTCCTCACAGAGACTGTAGACAGCCTCTGCAGGGCTGGCAGAAGGTGTCGCGCACTGACAGCAGGAACGAGCTGAATCTGCTCTTTGGTGGACTCAGCAGATGCTTCCTGATGCAGTCCACGACCACACCTCTGTAGTCTGTGTACTCCACGACTCTTATGCGAACATATTTCTGTCTTTTGGAGCACAAGTACCTGAGGACGCATTTAGCCACATTCTCAATGTGGTACACCGTAGGTCCGACCTGAATGTCCCCCTGAACGTGGGCCATCGTCGACTCGAGCCGCTGGACCAGATCTGTGACCACCTCCTTCATGTCGGTCCCTGGTTGGTCCTTGAGGAGCCGGCTGACCACCTCATTTACCAGGTCCAAATACTCCTTTCTTTTCCACACATACAGGGGTTGGGCCGGGGCCTCGGGAACGTCCTGTACAGGTTTAGTTGTGGGAGGATTTGGTGGTGTTTGAGACACATAGTATTAGAGTTGTGCGTCTTTAGCTGATTTCACAAAAGATTGCTTCCCCTTAACAGCAGCTGATACATTGCAGGTTAAACAATAAATTAGATAAAGTCACGTGTCCAGACTGTATTTTAGAGTTGGACATAAAAGACATAAATAGAATTAACCTAACCTTTCAGATGTTATTTTTAATAAATCGGAAATGATTTGAGTAGACCTCTATCATATGGGCTTTAGTGTCTGCTCTTGTAGCAGAACACACTTTCAGAAAGCTTTTTATGCAACTAAGGTGAGCGTTCTGTGATTTGTACTGTATCTTTTACTTTGACTGACTGATCAAAAATAACACAACATGTGGGAGGGAATGGGAGTCATTCTTCTTGGATTGGGACAGGATTTTCCCCCCAGTATCTTTGTGGGATTGAGATGGTACAATAATGTTTTTTGTTGGAGAAAGATGGGAGGAGTTTAAAATCCACTCTTGTGTCACCCTCTACTCCAGAGCCCCTCATACAAAACCACAGTTCCTCTCTTGGCCCCTGTCATACACTTTCTCTAAATTTACAAAGACACAGTGGAGCTCTTTCTGACCCTCTCTGTACTTTTCCATTAACATTCTCAAAGCAAATATTGCATCTGTAGTGCTCTTTCTTGTCATGAAACATACTGCTGCTCACAGAGGCTCACTTCTTCCTTTAGCCTAGCTTCCAATACACTTTCCCACAACTTCATTGAATGACTCAGTTTAATACCTCTGTAGTTTCCACAACTCTGCCTCTTCCTTGTTCTTAAAAATTGGCACCAAAACATTTTTCCATTCCACATTCATCCTTTAGTTAATAGTCAATTGTTAATTTTGTAGTCATAATAATAAGTTATAATTAGATAAGAATTGTTAAACTTTGGCCCTTAGGTGTGGTCCAATTACTGCTTTATCAAATACTGTGTGATATTTGATATTACATTAATTTCTTATAAATGTTACTAAAATGAAGCATTTTATGGATATATTCTGTATTTTTACATCATTTATCTGTAAAAAAAAATGTTTTAAACTTTTTTGTGGTAAAGTAATTGAATAAAGTCATTTACATCATAACATCCCGCTCTCCCCCACATACTGTCATTGTGTCCTTGGGTAAGACACTTAACCCACTGTGCCTCCTCCCTCCCAATACACACATTGGGGGGCCAGGACTCCCTTGCAAAAGAGATTTGTAATCTCAGTGGGACTTTCCTGGTTAAATAAAGGTTAAAAAAAAATACTATTTTTACAGGAATTTTTTTGTTGCCAATTGGTTTGCATGTTACTCTTACCTTGTGTCCTTTCCTGTTGGGGGTTCATGGTTTAAAAGATTACCGTGTCCAACAGAGAGAAACAGGTTTATTAAATATTCTATACAAACAACTAAATCATCACTGGTTTCCTTAGCAACAGACTTCAAATCACAACAATGTTTGACACTATCATTAGTATGTTTCTCTGTGCAGAAATAAACCAGTTGTGATCTTGCTCAATTATGTTTTTTTATGTTTGGTCTTTTATGTTCAAGATAAGGCTAGACAAAAGAAAAACAGAAAAGTTCCCTAGACCAGAGCATAAAACTACAAGCTTACAGGAAACAATTAAACACAGGCATTATTTTTTAAGTAA
>CM044561.2:687605-717605 GCA_024416835.2 Perccottus glenii
GACTCATTATAGGTTACTTGTTTGTGAATTCTGAGAAATATGAGTGAATGATGACCCTGACTACAGAGGCTTATTAATCTGATACATTTACTCTCTTGGCTTTTTAAATTATTTTATTCAAATGTCGTTACAAAGCAGCTAATGCTATCTTCTTTGACTTGTTTGTTTATTAACCTTCACCAGAGATAACGTGAGCCATGACAACTTTATAAATGTATCCAGGATGTAATTTAGGTTGTAATTGTTATCACAGCCCATCCAATGCTAACTCTGTCACATTTCTGGCATTTGTTGTCTCGTTATATTTACTGGTCTGTTTATAGTAACAAAAATCACATCCGTTTGTCTCTCAGTTGTGATCCAAAGTACGACATATACAATAGCACTAAAGCAGACTAAATTCAATATATTTTAACCCTTTAAACCCGAGCCTGTTTTTTGGTTTGTCTGCTCGAAATGGACATGTCCACAGTAAATTGACTATATCTCTGCAACTACAAGGTGTATTTCAATCATTCTGTCAGTCTGAATCTGGAAGTCCCACAGGATCTTGGCTCGGTCATTCTCTACCACCTTTGGGGGTGTTTCCCACTTTGACCTCGGGGTTTCCAGTCCATACTCCGTACAGATGTTCCTGTACACTATGCCAGCCACTTGGTTATGGCGCTCCATGTATGCTTTCCCTGCCAGCATCTTACACCCTGCAGTTAAGTGTTGGATTGTCTCAGGGGCCTGTTTGCACAGCCTACACCTTGGGTCTTGTCTGGTGTGGTAGATTTGGGCCTCTATTGCTCTGGTGCTCAAGGCCTGCTCCTGTGCAGCCATGATGAGTGCCTCTGTGCTGTCCTTCAGTCCGGCCCGTTCTAGCCATTGGTAGGATTTCTTGATATCAGCCACTTCAGTTATGTTCGGTGGTACATCCCATGTAGGGTTTGTCCTCCCATGATGGTCCCTCCTCCAGCTCCTCTTCCTCTGTTCCCCATTGCCTGAGACATTCACTGAGCACGTCATCTGTTGGGGCCTTATCTTTGATGTACTTGTGGATCTTGGATGTTTCATCCTGGATAGTGGCTCTCACACTCACTAGTCCACGGCCGCCTTCTTTACGGCTAGCGTACAGTCTCAGGGTGCTAGATTTGGGGTGGAACCCTCCATGCATGGTGAGGAGCTTTCGTGTCTTAACGCCTGTGATCTGTATCTCTTCCTTTGGCCACCTTATTATTCCCGCAGGGTATCTGATCACTGGCAGGGCGTAGCTGTTTATTGCCCGTGCCTTGTTCTTGCCATTGAGCTGACATCTTAGGACTTGCCTTACTCGTTGGAGGTATTTGGCAGTTGCTGTTTTCCTTGTTACCTCTTCGAGGTTGCCATTTGCCTGTGGTATTCCAAGGTACTTGTAACCATCCTCAATGTCTGCTATTGTTCCTTCTGGGAGTGAGACCCCTTCTGTGTGGACTACCTTCCCTCTCTTCACCATTCGACTACACTTCTCAATGACATCCCAATGTCAGAGCTGTAGATCCTGGTGGTGTGGATCAGTGAGTCGATGTCCCGCTCACTCTTAGCGTATAGCTTGATGTCATCCATGTAGAGGAGGTGACTGATGGTGGCCCCATTCCTGAGTCGGTATCCATAGCCAGTCTTGTCGATTATTTGGCTAAAGGGGTTCAGGCCTATGCAGAACAGCAGTGGGGATAGAGCATCTCCTTGGTATATGCCACATTTGATGGATACTTGTGCAAGTGGCTTGCCATTGGCCTCAAGGGTGGTTTTCCACAGCCTCATTGAGTTTGCAATGAAGTCTCTTAGAGTCCTGTTGATGTTGTACATCTCCAAGCATTCAGTGATCCATGTGTGTGGCATTGAGTCATATGCTTTCTTGTAATCAATCCAGGCAGTGCACAGGTTGGTGTGTCGGGTTCTGCAGTCTTGGGTGACTGTTCTGTCAACCAGGAGTTGGTGTTTAGCTCCTCTGGTTCCTTTGCCGATGTCCTTCTGTGCTTTGCTCATGTATTGATCCATGTGCCCACTTATCTTAGCCGCTCTTTTCTAATGTCTTGTGATTGTTGGTATTTAAAAAATATTTAAAAAAATATCTCAAAGGAGTTGTATTCTGTAAAGTATTTGTATGTTTTTAAATTAACTAAAACTTAGCGGTTATGATTGTATTGTACAAGAGAAAAAGAGGGGGAAAAGAATCTATTATAAGAACAAGTTCAAAGCATGTATTTGAAGTGTCTAATAGCTTTGAAAACATTATGATTTGTTAAATATAGAAAGACAAATGTAATATCTATGCCCAGTAGATGGAATTATTGTTTTTAATATAGTTTCATTTACAATTTTATGACGTCTTGCTAGTTTGGCAAGAAAAGTTGTGGGAAACGTCTTCTCTGGAGGATGGCTTGTCTCTTTGTATCCTTATTATAAGGATTTAAATAATTATAATAAGGAAGACGGAAAGATTTATATTTGGTGCCATTTCTAAATGTGGTAAGCTGAAAGAGTATTTCATGGCACAAGATAAATTCCAGGACAGTGGTGCGAAAATTATGCTCAGTGTGAGTAGAGCACCATGCATAGATGACAACAAACATGGTTAAATAAGGCCTACATACTGAAAGTTAATTTGCACAACAAAAGCCAATTGATAGAAAGTCTATGAACTTAAAAATACATCTTGATATTGATATGAATTGACTGTAATCGGCAGATGAGTAAGTGTGCAAATCATTTTTCATTAACATTTAATATAATGTTGGTAAATTGTGCATAAAACTACTTTTATGTGAGTTTTGTTTGGCCGAGTTTGTAAAAGGAAGTCCAGTGTATGATGTATAAAAATGCCATGTCTTTTCTCCGAGGAGTAGTGTCTGAAACTGTTTATTAACAGTGAGTGCACTATATAGTCAGTTCAACAATGTAGCGCTGTTTGTTCAAAGTAATTACACTTTTCCCATCACGCAGATTTGTGAAGTCTCCCTCGACAAAAGTTCCTCTGAATCTGCCGTGTTTGTCCTTCATCCTTTGTTCCTTCGTCCAGCTTCTGCTCCTCTTGGTTTAACCTTGTGAATATTCATGGAGACTGAACGCCAGGGAGTCATTATGTCCTACTCGTTCATTTCAGAAGAATATATCAATATTCACCTGCTGATTTAATATGCATCATAGTGTACATATGAGACCAGGAGCTGGCCAAGTTTAGAGACTCATGCGACTGCTTTGATAAGCCAGATTTTTACATAAAATCACTTTAAATTATTACTCGCCCGTCTTGAACAAGATTTTGGTGGTGTCGGGGACAGCTTTGAAGTGGTTTAAATCCTATTTTACTGACCGTTCTCAGTTCGTTTCTATGGGCGGTTTCAGGTCTGAGATTAGCTCTGTTTTCACTGGAGTTCCTCAGGGCTCAGTCTCGGGCCCTCTGCTTTTTAATATTTATCTGGCACCACTTGGACAGTTGTTGCGATCGCTTGGCCTCCATTATCACTTTTATGCTGATGATACGCAGATTTATATACACTCAAAGTCTGGTGAACATCTTGATGTTGATTTTCTGTCTGGCTATGTTTCTGAGATAAATAAATGGATGAGTACAATTTTTTTGTGTCTGAATAGTGGTAAAACTGAAGTTATGCTTATTGGTTCCCGTCATCAAATTTCAAAAGCTGGTTCCTTATCTTTGACTATTGATGGCTCTGTCTTGGCTACTCAAGCTAAAGTGAGGAATCTTGGAGTTATTTTTGATACCAGGCTTTCATTTGATTCTTTTGTCCAGAGTACAGTTAAATCATCGTTTCACCTCAGAAATATAGCTAGACTACGTCCTATGCTAAACTTCTCAGTAGCTGAAAAGCTGATGAATTCCTTTGTCATCACTAGGATTGATTACTGTAACGCCCTTCTAGCCGGAGTCTCTAAATCCACACTTAAAAAACTACAATATGTTCAAAATTCGGCCGCCAGGATACTGACTGGGACCAGGGTTTGTAATCACATCACTCCAGTCTTGGAGTCTTTACACTGGCTCCCAGTCCGATTCAGAGTAGATTTTAAAATTATGATGCTGACATATAAAGCATTGCATGGCTTGGCCCCTTATTATTTATCTGAGTTGTTAACTTCCTATACCCCAACTCGGAGACTGCGTTCATCTCAATCCAACTTGTTGGCTGTTCCTCAAACACGCCTACGATCTATGGGTGACAGGGCTTTTTCTTCCTATGCTCCTGTCCATTGGAATTCTCTGCCTCCTGATCTTAGGGAAGCACAGGGCTACGACATTTTCAAAGGTAGACTTAAGACTTATTTTTTTAAATTAGCATTTGATTGTTGATGTTACTTTTATTGTTCGAGCTTTGTATTGCTTGTTTTTGAACAGCGCTTTGAGAAGTTGCCTTTAAAGGCGCTTTATAAAATAAAGTTTATTATTTATTATTAAATAATATACATAGTATTTAGTCTAAACGTCTGACTAAAGTGGGAGAGGGGGGGTTTACTTCTGCTCATATCATATTAGTAACTTTCTGTCATTGTTCAAGTCAAATAAACAACAAATAGGCTAAATAATGTTTATGAAGTTTTAGTTATCATCTTAAACCCGGGCCTTCTTCAAAGATCACCTCTATTTTTCCACTACTCCCTGGAAGTCCTGGAAGCATTCCTCTTTATTGTTTCTTACACATTTATTACACTTCAAATGTAAAGGTCAGGATATGGTTTATTATAAAACATGACCTTGGCTGTGTCCAAATTCAGGGTCTGCATCCTCCTTAGGATCCTTCCTACCCGGTTGAAGGAGGAGGGTCCTCCCACGACCGCAAAACACGGAAGTAGGTGTTTGTGAATTTGGACAGCCTACCCTTCTTTCAGTTCCCTCCCTTACCCGTTGCTCATATTCTGTCGCCTAGCAACCGTGACAGCGCTAAGCAAGAAGCGGGAAAATGGACAAACAAAGAGTTATTCAATAAAACAATTAATTAAATTAAATACTTTCTTTGCTCGTTGTCAGATAGTTTTTTATATCAGATTACAAGACAGTCATATCCAGGTAAGCCATTATAGCCTATTTTTATTTATGTTTTTAAGTATTCTGCTAATTTCCCCTACAAATTCATTGAGCCGAAGCATAAACTTTAGCGTGTTTTGTCAGAATCTAAAAGCATACTCCTCTCCCACTCCGCTACCGCTCGCTTCGGCCGCCATTACACCCTGCCGAAAAGAATTATGGGATAGGTAGGGCGGGAAAGGATCCACCACACCCATCACCCACCCATATAAAGCACCTTTAAAGGCAACTTCTCAAAGCGCTGTACAAAAAACAAGCAATACAAAAAACAAGCAATACAAAGTTCAAACAATTAAAAGTAACATCAACTATCAAATGCTAATTTAAAAAAATAGGTCTTAAGTCTACCTTTAAAAATGTCATAGCCCTGTGCTTCCCTAAGATCAGGAGGCAGAGAATTCCAAAGGACAGGAGCATAGGAAGAAAAAGCCTGTCACCCATAGATCGTAGGCGTGTTTGAGGAACAGCCAACAAGTTGGATTGAGATGAACGCAGTCTCCGAGTTGGGGTATAGGGAGTTAACAATTCAGACAGATAATAAGGGGCCAAGCCATGCAATGCTTTATATGTCAGCATCATAATTTTAAAATCTACTCTGAATCGGACTGGGAGCCAGTGTAAAGACTCCAAGACTGGAGTGATGTGATTACAAACCCTGGTCCCAGTCAGTATCCTGGCGGCCGAATTTTGAACATATTGTAGTTTGTTAAGTGTGGATTTAGAGACTCCGGCTAGAAGGGCGTTACAGTAATCAATCCTACTGATGACAAAGGAATTCATCAGCTTTTCAGCTACTGAGAAGTTTAGCATAGGACGTAGTCTAGCTATATTTCTGAGGTGAAAAAAGGATGATTTAACTGTACTCTGGACAAAAGAATCAAATGAAAGCCTGGTATCAAAAATAACTCCAAGATTCCTCACTTTAGCTTGAGTAGCCAAGACAGAGCCATCAATAGTCAGAGATAATGAACCAGTTTTTGAAATTTGATGACGGGAACCAATTAGCATAACTTCAGTTTTACCACTGTTCAGACACAAAAAATTTGTACTCATCCATTTCTTTATCTCAGAAACACAGCCGGACAGAAAATCAACATCAAGATGTTCACCAGACTTTGAGTGTATATAAATCTGTGTATCATCAGCATAAAAGTGATAATGGAGGCCAAGCGATCGCAACAACTGTCCAAGTGGTGCCAGATAAATATTAAAAAGCAGAGGGCCCAAGACTGAGCCCTGAGGAACCCCAGTGGAAACAGAGCTAATCTCAGACCTGAAACCACCCATAGAAACAAACTGAGAACGGTCAGTAAAATAGGATTTAAACCACTTCAAAGCTGTCCCCGACACACCAAAATCTTGTTCAAGACGGGCGAGTAATAGACTATGATCAACAGTATCAAAAGCTGCTCTTAAATCAAGAAGGATGAGAATGGAAATTACACCAGAGTCGGAAGCCATCAACAAATCATTGGTAACTCTGACCAGAGCCGTTTCAGTACTGTGGAATTTACGAAAACCCGACTGAAGAGGATCAAACAGGTTATTAATTGCGAGATGGTTACGTAGATGAAAGGCAACAACACGCTCAAGTATTTTTGCCATGAACGGAAGGTTGGAGATGGGTCGAAAATTATTAAAATCCTCCAGAGTAGTATTTTCTTTTTTTGGTACTGGGGTTATAGCAGCAATCTTTAATGCTGCAGGAACCTCTCCGTCTGCAAAGAATGATTCATAATACTAAGGACATTAGGCTCAAAACATTGAAGCAAGATTTAAACAAGCTTGAGGGAATAGGATCAAGCATGCAAGTGGTAGATTTCATGCTTGATACCTCCCTTTTCAGACCCTCAGAATCAAGATGTGGAAAATTAGTAAAAGGAAAACCAGTAAACCCAGGTGAACAAAGAAGTGAGACAGTGGGAGCAGATGCAGCAGAAATTTGTTTGCGAACACTTTCAATTTTAGAGTTAAAAAATTTAAGAAAAGAGTCACATAGCTGTTGAGAGACAGGCAAGGTGGTGGCAGTATCAACTTTAAGCAGTCTATTTATGGTTTGAAACAAATGTCTGGGGTTTCCTTGATTGTTTTCAATAGTCTGAGAAAAATAAGAAGATCTTTCAGTCTCAATTAATGCTCTGTAGTCACCCAGAAGGTCCTTCCAAGCCAAATAATGAACATGCAAGCCAGTAAGACGCCATTTACGCTCCATTTTACGACATGCAGCCTTCCTAATGCGCAAATCATCATTATACCAAGGAGCAGGTATGATATGATAACGTACTCCAGGCCTTCCCTAATGCACATGCACATGTGTCTTCTGAATTAAGTATTTTTAAAGTTTAGCTTTATCTGCTCAATCTGGCATTTTATCCAGGTCTAGTTTTATTAACAGTGAGGATGACTACTGGTCGAGTGAAACAGCCTTTTACAATTCAGCGTTTACTTACTGTATTGAGATTTTACCTTCTTTTTATTTTGTCCCTGGGGCTTAGATATTTTGATTATCATAAAAATATTTTAATTAATATTTTTACAGTCTGAACTGAGACACTTGTTAATTATTATCTTCCTCGAGGTGCAAAGGTCAGAGACAGGTCAAGTATGGTAGTATGCAAATTATGTAACAATTTTTTCAATTCAGTCTTTATTTCAGACTCACAAAGTTGGTCCATAACAATAACAATAGTTGAAATAATACATTATAAAGTTAAAATGCCATTTTTCTCAGTTCTGTTCTGTAGCAGCTCAGTGCAGGGTTAGTCAGAGCCTCTGTAATGGAGTTTTCTGACTCCTCCAGCCGACTCATAACTTTATAGTCTTAGCAGAGCCTCACATGTGGGTGTTTGAGAGTTCACAGAGTGACCTCAGGCCACAATGAGTCTTGGTAAACTGCTTCTTCTGTAGTTTCAGCAGAGATGAGCTTTATACAGCGCTGTACAGAAGGCTCTAAATAGAAAACTATAACTAAAAATACAAAAGAATTCAGGTTTTTGTATTTAGTTACAATTTCCTAAAGATTTATTTTGTTTAACGTGACAACATTACAATCTTGACATTTCAAGATTTCTTCCACCCACCTCCATCTAATCTCTGGACAGTTTATTCTACATTGTTCCTTTTTCACCTCTCCTAAGGTCCCCTCTCGTGCACACTCTGCTATGACACATTTGCTGTGTGTTATCTCTCTGTGCTAAAGAGGCCATTTGTATTCTGGAGCCACATCGGCAGGCTGTCCTTATCTCTTCAGAAGGCCTTTGAAAAGGAGAAGCCAACCTACGTGACTTCTGCTGACATGTGAACAGACAGGTTCAGAGCGGAGGCTAACTCGACAGCTGTCAGCAGCACGTTCACTGTGTCATGATGTGATCAAGTAGTTGGACCTACTTCAAAGTACCTAATTCTACTGTAGCTCATCTTCCACAGTCTGCAGATTTCACTTTAGTCTTTAGTATACATAGTCATAATGCACCTCTTGTATAGTCAACAGAAAAATGATGCAAAAATACTGTAATAGACACAATTTTTCAACATCAGAAATGTAACACTGGTTCTGCCATAAATTATACTAGTGTTTTATCTAAAGAAAATTTGACTAAAGTGACTAAAATCTCTGCCACATATGGCTAACTGATACATAAATAGTCTACTGTCACAGTAACTCTCTAATGGCCCTTAGTTCTGACTTAACTATCTTGTTAAATAAAAGTTAAATAAAAATAAATAAAAAAATAGTGACTTAACTGACTTTTGTCCGCTCTAGTAGTTTAGTAATGCAGTTATTAAGAGTGCCCACTTGAGCACACCAAAGTGATTTAATGCTGCATGTTCATGGCCTTTCTGTGACTTAGACTTTATTGATTCACAAGGAAAATTGCAGAAGCTATATACAATACAATATGACTAAAATACAATTGAAAAGATAGAATAAACAAGGTTTGCATATTTACAAATCATCAAGAATATAAATAAAATAGAAGTAAATTTAGAGTAAATTTACACTATATACAAAATAATAAAAGACAGTACAGTGTAATAATCAGTAACTTAAATAATACAGGATTATCAGTTACAGAAAGATGAGGTGTTGGAATGTGGTACAAATGAAGTCCAGTAGCGTTCACTGTGGGAGCTGAGCCGGAGGAGTCTGTTGGAAAATGAGCTCCTCTGCCTCTCTTTTGTCCAGTGGAGTGGGTGTGAGGGATTGTCCATAATGAAGAGCCGTTTGTCCAGTGTCCTCCTGTCTCTCACTGACACAAATGTTTCCAACTGGAAACTGGAACTAGTTTGTCAATCCGGCTTATGCCTCTTTTGCTGGTGTTGCTTCCCCAACAAACTACAACAAGGTAAAGGGTACTGGCTACCACAGACTGGTAGGATTCTCCAGCAGCTTGCTGCACACATTGAAGGACCTGAACTTCCTCAGAAAGTAGTATCTCCAGATCTGAAGGTCTGCTTCTTCTTATTCATCAGATCCTTCAGCTGGCAGTTTGTGTTCTGACCTTCCCGGGGGGGCAGGTCACTGTAGCCTCCTTTTATGTAGCATACAGCGGGTCCATTATTGTCCCAGGTTTTGCAATTCAAAAATTGGTAGAAACTAGGTAGAACAGTGTCCAAAGTTACGTAATTAAAATCCTCAGAAATAAGAACAAGGGCCTCCGGGGGTTCGGCCTGTTGCCTAGCAACGGTGGCGTGTCACACGCTGCAGCCTTGTCCACTGAGAGAGGTATGTACACTCCAATGAAGATGACAGAAGTAAATTCACTTGGTAAATAATATAATTGGTAATGTCTGGCATACAGACCCACTCCTTCACAGTTAGTACCACCTTTCATTCACCAAAACAGCAATTTCTTCTTACCGCTCAGGAGCATGGCTCTAACCACAAGTAAGGTCTTGAAGCCGGGTACAGACGCACTGTGGTCCGGGAAGTCGGCATGCAGCCAGGTCTCCCTAAAGCACACGATACTGCTCACAGCGTGTTCCCTCTCGGACCCTGCAGGTCCTCCCCGTGGTTCTCATTAATTTCCTCTCACCGTCCAAATACATACATGTACAGGTGCAATGGTGAATAAATGTGAGACTGAATCTTCTGGAAGTGTCATTGTCCGGGGTTCCCCCTCCTCGGGCCCCCAGCTGCAGTAGGTTCCAGTCACCTGCGAACCCTGTTAGGAAGAAGTGGAAGAAGATGAAGAAATAATGTTCTTGTAAGAATATAAGAATAAATGAGTATTCAGAGTAAGATCCATTTAGTTAAATGTATAAATAATTAAATAAAATCATTTTAGCTTGCACTGCAGCTCTATCTTGTACTGCTCCAGGCAAAGTTGCTGCTCACAACCCATTTGCTGTGTGACGGCACTGGCAGTTAACCAGTTTTCCTTTTTACAATGTAGCCACCATGTTACTGATGTAAACACATGGTGTTGCTCTGGTTAAACCACCACGTATTCAAAGCACCTCCTCTTTGCAAACACTTTCCTCCAGATGGTTCTGTGGAACAGACACAGACCGTCTGGTGAGCCAGGTTAGCATTCTTTGCTGCCAAACAGACCAAACATACATCTTTTTGTCTGAACTGACTTGTTTTTGGTGCACTTGTGCTTCTTGTACCTTGTGTTGTTAAAATTGCTTCCATTGTTTTCCTCACTTGTAAATCGCTTTGGATAAAAGCGTCTCCAAGCGCTAAATGACTAAATGTAAAAATGTAAATGTAAACCACATAGCGTTACTCTGAAGCCCTCCCAGATGGTACTGTGTCATAGACAAAGACAATCTGGTCTGCCAGGTTATTAAATTGTGAAGAAATTTTAGGAAATTAGTGAAGCTCTGAATGTTATTTTCAGAAAACTGGGACAATGTCTGTATTTTACTTTTTGATCAATTGAAACGTCCCAATGGGACATTGTTTTTCTGCATGTAATTAATACAAACATATACATATAAATGAATGAATCAAACAAGCCAACCTCCACTTGACCTCTTAACAATTTAAAGTCACTAGGACTGTTTATAGGGACAAAATCCCCAACCTTCAAAAATGCCAAATGAAATAACGTTTTTTCTCTTTATCCAGTTTTGTTCTTTCACTGACTTATTTTTACCCAGCATTGCTTGGCCTAAAAAGCATGCTACAAATCATCTGATGAGAAGAAGAGAGACAAAAGGCAACACGCTGGTTTCGTGGTTCAGTCAGTTCTCTCTCTCAAAGCTTTATGTTTAGGATAACACAGTTTAAATACAGTGGCAGTGTGATAAATACGTCAGGGAGTTCTGTAGTTAGTGGTGCTACTGATCACAGAATACATTCAGATTGTTATTTTTACTGTTGCACGCTGTACCATAAAAAGAAAGGCACATATGTGTTCTTTTATGGGACATAGCAATGTACATTTTTCTTATAACAACAAAATCTATTTATTAACAAACCCATTAAGCTTTTAGAAGAAGGTTCTGATTTAACTGTGATGCATTAAAAGCTAGAATTTTCGGAGCATAAAAACACGTTGTAAGTGAGCTTTAAAAATGAATCACCATCTCCAAAGCCCATCCTCTTTGAATAAGAAAAGGCATGTATCCAATTTACAGCTCTTCTCCAAACAAGAATACATCAGCAATTTCCTCAACCATAGCTGTGCAACAACCAAATGTAAACAACACCATTAACTTCCTGTGAAAATCTCTAAGTTACTCCAAAGTCTCTTATCATCCCATCTTCTTGCACTTATCCGGGGCCGGGTCGAGGGGTTCAGCAGACTTCCTCCATGTTATGATCAGGTGAAGAACCCAAACGCAGACACAAGGCGAAGTGAGCAATTCAGATTTATTTAAACAAGGTGAAGTAGTACAAGCGGTTCTTCAGGAAAGGTACCGAAGACGGAGAAGTAGACAGGGGTTGAGCGGAAGCGGGGCTGACGGCAGGACTCGATGGATCAGGAGTTGACAAAGGCTGGACTGGAATGGAACGGACGACTGGACCTGGCGGATCTGCAGCGTAGACAAAAAAAAACAAGAGGTAAGTCTCGGAAGGTTATAACAAGACCAGTGTAACGCTAGATTAGATTAGATTCAACTTTATTGTCATTACACAAGTACAGGTACAAGGCAACGAAATGCAGTTTAGGTCTAACCAGAAGTGCAATAGCAGTAAAGTGCAGGATATATACAATGGTTGCGTACGTGCAGGATATGGAGATGTACAGGATTTAGAGGTAATATGTACAATGAATATAAATATACAGATGGTTATTACTATAACAGGTGAGTGTGTGCCATAAATATAATTACAGGTGTCTCTTTCTATAAACAGCATTTACAGGTGAATATGTACTATAAATGTAAATGTAATATACAGATGTCTCCAACTATAAACAGAATTTTACAGGTAGATGTACACAATTGTATGTTAGCTTAAGGTAAGCAGTAGATTTAAGGTAGTGCAATGAGCATGGACAGTGCAAATAAGTGTGATGCGAAATGTAAACAGTTGGTACTGTATGAACAGTTGGTAGTGCAAATGAGCATGTTCCAGCTAAGGTACAGTAGTGCAAGGGTAGTGGGATGGTGGGGGATGAGAGGAGAGTCTGTGAGTGGGATGGTGGGGGGTGGGAGGAGGAGTCTATGAGGGGAGTGGGATGGTGGTGAGGGGGGGGTGAGAGAGGAGTCAATGAGAGGAGTGGGGTCAGCAAGGATTAGAGTTCAGTAAAGAGACAGCTCTGGGGAAGAAACTGTTCTTTAGTCTGCTGGTTCTAGTCCGGAGGCACCTGAAACGCCTGCCGGAGGGGAGGAGGGAGAACAGTCTGTGGGCTGGGTGAGAGGAGTCCTTAAGGATGCTGCGAGCTCGACGCAGACAGCGTTTCCTCTGGATGTTCTCGATGGCAGGAAGTGGAGTCCCTGTGATGCGTTGGGCAGTTTTCACCACCCGCTGCAATGCCTTGCGCTCCGCGACAGAGCAGCACCCATACCATACTGTGACACAGTTCGTCAGGATGCTTTCTATCACGCAGCGGTAGAAGTTCACCAGGATGGCCGAGGAGAGCTGGTTCTTCCTCAGTGTCCTCAGGAAGAAGAGGCGCTGGTGAGCCTTCTTGACCAGGCTGGAGGTGTTGGTTGTCCAGGTCATGTCAGCCGAGATGTGGGTCCCCAGGAACTTGAAGCTGGAGACACGCTCAAAGTCCATTCCATTGATGTGGATGGTGTCGTGTGTGCCTCTAGACTCTTTCCTGAAGTCCACGATGAGCTCCTTCGTTTTGGTGGTGTTGAGGAGCAGGTTATTTTCCCTGTAGGCAGTCTCATCGTTGTTGCTGATGAGACCAATCACTGTAGTGTCGTCTGCAAACTTGGGCGATGGCGTTGGATCCAAACACAGGCTTGCAGTCAGAGGTGAAGAGGAGGTAGAAATGGGCTTAGCACACAGCCCTGTGGTACACCAGTGTTAAGTGTGATGGATGTGGAGCAGGTGGATCCAGATTGGACATTCTGGGGTCTGTTGGTCAGGAAGTCCAGGATCCAGTTGCAGAGTGAGGTAAGTCTTCAAGTTTGGCTATTAACTTGGTCGGGATGATAGTGTTGAATGCTGTGCTGAAGTCAACAAACAGCATACGTGCATAAGAGTTCTTATTGTCCAGGTGGGTGAGCACAGAGTGCAGTGCCATAGCAGCTGCATCCTCTGTGCTCCTATTGCTGCGGTAAGCAAACTGATGCGGGTCCAATGTGGGTGGTATGGAGTCTTTTAGGTGTTCCAGGACCAGCCGCTCAAAGCACTTCATGATGATGGGTGTGAGTGCTACAGGGCGGTAGTCGTTAGGGCACCTTGGACTGGAGTGTTTTGGCACTGGCACAATGGAAGTGCATTTGAAGCATGTTGGTACAGCTGCTTGGGCAAGAGACAGGTTGAAAATGTTTGTAAAAACCCCAGCGAGCTGCTCCGCACATGCCCTGAGAACACGACCAGGGATGTTGTCTGGTCCAGCAGCCTTGTGTGTGCTGATCCGGCTCAGTGCCTTGCAGACATCAGTGGATGAGAGTGTGATTGGAGGGTGGTCAACTGAGGGTTTGAGCTTGGTTGCAGTTTCTCTGTTGTCTCTTTCAAAGCGAGCATAAAAGTCATTTAGCTCATTCAGGAAGTTGACATCGGTGGCTGCAGGGGTGGAGTGGGTGGGTTTGTAGTCACTGATGGCCTGGATGCCCTGCCACATGCGTCGAGGGTCAGAGTTGGAGAAGTGTCCCTCTATCTTCAGCTTGTAGCAGTGCTTGGCCTTTTTGATGCCCCTCTTCAGGTTTGCTCTGGATGGGCTGTAGGCTTGTGCATCTCCTGATCTGAAGGCAGTATTGCGTGTCTTCAACAGGAGTCGCACTTCCTGATTCATCCATGGCTTCTGATTTGGGTATGTGGTGATCTGTTTCTGGGTTGTAACACTGTCAATGGTGGTATTAATATAATCCAATACAGAGGAGGTGTAGCAGTCAATGTCTGTGTGAGCACCACTGGTGGCTTGGGAAGCAAACATACTCCAGTCTGTGTGTAGAAACTTTTCCTGGAGTGTGAAATCTACACCCGCAGGCCACACCTTGATGGTCTTCACTGATGGCTTCACACGGTTGATGAGGGGTGAATATTTGGGAGTGAGGAACAAAGAGATGTGGTCTGATTGTCCCAGGTGGGGGAGAGGTGTAGCCACGTAAGCTCCAGCCATGTTTGTGTAGACATGGTCTAGGGTTTTGTTCCTCTGGTGTGACAGGAAACATTCTGATGAAATTTGGGTAGGACAGTCTTTAAGTTAGAGTGATTAAAATCACCCGCAACAATAAACGCCGCTTCCGGGTGAATAGTCTGTTGTTTACTGATGGCTGCATAAAGTTCTTTCATAGCAAGCTTGTCATCAGCATCCGGGGGAATATAAGCTGCAGTTATAATGGTGGAAGTGAACTCCCGCGGCAGATAGAACAGTCTACATTTAACCATGAGAAACTCTAGGTTAGCTGAACAATGGCTCCCAACAACCGCAAAGTTTGTGCACCAAGCTTTGTTAATGTAAATACACAATCCGCCTCCCCTTGTCTTACCGGATCCATCCATTGTTCTGTCCGCGAGCGAGCAGATGTGTGAGCTCAATAGCGGAGTCTGGTATTCCGCTATTTAACCACGTCTCCGTTAAGATTACGATCTCGACGCCGCCTGCGAGCACTTCCGCCCGGCCGGGAAGAGTGCGCTGCCTCGGGCGTCCTAGCGATTTCAGGAAGGAGTCGAAGGTTGTCCATAAAACCGTCGGAAATTTGCAAACCAATATCCAAAAGCTCACTCCGGGTGTACGATGTAAAGGCACAACTGTTCTGCACAAACATACCCGAGATAAGCAAGAGTAATACTGCAAAATTGCAGAAACTGGAGAGACCCCGAGCCTCGCGATGTACTCGCGCCGCCATCTTAGATCTTAGATGTGTCACTAACTGGAGCTAGTTTTACAATCTGGCATCAAGGAGTATCCCGTTGATTAGAAACCGGGTACGGCTGGTTTCTCCGGCGCTCTCGCACACCTGTCTCCACTCAGCGAGCCAGCAGGGGCGGGGGAGCCAGAAGAGGAATCTCTCAGAGAACTTGTTGAGGGCTGGGCTGAGTCTTGAGCCGGCGTGACATTCCAGCTCCTCCAGGGGAACACCGAGGCCTGGGCACACAGTTGTGCTCATAAGTTTACATAACCTGGCAGGATTGTTGTTGTTTTTCTGGCCATTTTTCAGAGAATATGAATGATAACACAAAGAAACTTTTCTGTCACTCATAGTGGTAAATTGAATTGTCAAACAATTGTGTTTACCTTTTTAAATCATAATGACAACAGAAACTACCCAAATGACCCTGATCAAAGGTTTACATATCCTGGTGAGTTTGGCCTGAGAACATGAACACACGTGACACAAACAGGTTTGAATGGCTCCTAAAGGTAACCATCTTCACCTATGACTTGTTTGTAATCAGTGTGTGTGTATGTGATACAGGCACTTGGTTTCTATTGCTCTAATTTAAAAGTGAATACTGGGTGAGTTGAGCAAATACCGAATAACGATCAAATTTACTGAATTGACAAAATAACTGGAGTAGCTGGTACCAGCAAAAGGAAACAAAATCAGGAGTGCGATACATACAATCAATTTATTAATAAGAAAAACATTTAGGCAATTGAATACAATTACTAAGCTAAAAACTACACAATAACATTTAAAACACTAAACTAAGAACAATGGGCGAACAGGCAAGTCCTCCGCTAACCATGGGATACAACTCCACGTTGAAGTCTTTGGTTTGCGGTGAGTCTCTCCACTCACTTGTCGTTGCCAAATTCCATTGTCAACACGGCTCGATGATTTCTCCTACACGTACAACGAAACAAGGTCAGTACACAGCACATAAACAACTTCTACTGTATGTCAAGTCACTTCTGGAGGCTGGCTGGTTCATTTACAGAGTACTCACGGCTCTCCGGCTACTCGGCTCTCCGGGGCTGCTCCATGATACTCCGCATGCACATGACTCTCCTCAGTCTTCCCGTCATCCTGAGTTTACACAAAACAAATGGCCAGCACACAACTGTTTCTCGAATTTCTCTCCTGTCATCTCGGTATCTTGTCCTTTCCAGTGTCTCGTCATGTCTCGTCGTGTCGGTGTTTCTTTAGTGTCAATGGCTTATCCTGCTTTCTCGGCTGCCTGTGACTGTGGGTCTTCTTGAGTGTCTGTGTCCTATTTATTCCTCCTTCGCTAATGCAAAACAGGTGTATTAATCCTGAGGTTGCTCTGTGATTGGAACTGTAAGTTATGTGGTTGGTAGCTGTCATTACCACTGCAGAGACAAAACTCAGCACACACAACTCGAAACATATCACAACAGCACTCACTGGCCACAGAAGAACACCGGTCATCGCGCTGATCCCAGTGTGCTGGCCCATGTCCCGAGGTTGGCTACGACTGTCAGTCAGAGCACCACCACGGTCAGCTTTGGTCTTCTTAACATCTGTGGCCCGCACTCATGCAACCCCATCCCATCAGAGATGCAGGCTTCTGAACTGAGCTCAGAACAACTTGGGTTGTGCTCGTTCTCTTTAGTCCGGATGACATGGCATCCCAGTTTTCCAAAAAGAACTTCAAATTTTGATTGGTCTGATCACAGATCAGTTTTCCACTTTGCCACAGTCCATTTTAAATGAGCCTTGGCTCCAGAGAAAACACCTGTGCTTCTGGATCATGTTTAGATATGGCTTCTTTTTTGACCTATAGAGTTTTAGTTGGCAAAGGCGAATAGCCCGGTGGATTTTGTTCACCGACATGTTTTCTGGAAGTATTCCTGAGCCATGTTGTGATTTCCATTACAGTAACATTCCTGTAAGTGATGCAGTGCTTAAGGGCCTGAAGATCATGGGCTTCCAGTCTGGTTTTCCGGCTTTGACCCTTAAGCACAGAGATTGTTCCAGATTCTCTGAATCTTGGATGATTTTATGCACTGTAGATGATGATCACTTCAAACTCAAAGTTTTTCTCTGAGAAACTCCTTTCTTGCTCCACTATTTTTTGCTGCAGCCCATCTTGACTTCTGAGAGACACTGCCACTCTGAGAGGCTCTTTTTATACCAAGCATGTTGCCAATTGACCTAATAAGTTGTACATTGGTCCTCCAGCTGTTCCTTAAGTATATGTACATTTAACTTTTCCGGCCTCTTATTGCTAGTAGTCCGACCTTTTTTTAAATGTGCAGCTCTCATGAAATCCAAAATGAGCCAATATCTGGCATGACATTTCAAAATGTCTCAGTTTAAACATTTGATATGTTATCTATATTCTATTTGAAACTTCCACATTATTGCTTTCATTTTTTTTTTCACAATTTGTACAGTGTCCCAACTTTTACAGGTTTTTACTTTTGAAAACTCCACCATCACCCCCTCCCCGCAGATATAAAAGATACCTAAGTAATTGAGAATGCCAATCAGCAGTGTTCAAACTCTTATTAAGAAGTGGAAAATGAGGGATTCTGTTAAAACCAAACCAAGGTCAAGTAGACCAACAAATATTTCAGCCACAACTGCCAGGAAAATTGTTCAGGATGTAAAAGAAAAACAGGAAGAGAGCTTTACATCCAGCTTCTCACCAGACGCTGGAGCTGTCACTTTAAACAGATACTGGAGCTGCACAGACAACAGCAGAGCACAACAGTGGCACTCACAGAACACTCACACTCATTACGTGACATGCTGCAGTCTCACAGGTTAAAGGATAAGCTTATAATTTCCTGTGGTCCCTCATGTGGTCAGTGAGTGTCACTTTTTGAACCTGAGAGTTACGTTTATGAACAGCTTCAGGTCATGAGTAAGTGTAATGAGATAAGTCTGAGTGAAGTAAAAGCTTCTGGCACTACATCAAAATGTCTCATGGTTCAGAAGATCCAGTTCATTTGACATCATTAAATATAAGCAAGAGCAAACACTCCATTCTTCAACATGTCGTTCAGACATGTATACTCCCTTATTCATCAGGGTCAGTGTTATTAAGACATTTAAATGTATCTATGCATCTACCAGTGCTTTGATTGCTCTTCTGTGGTCCTGCCCCTTGATGCCTATTTCTCTGAGGAGCTTTGATGTGGTGCTGGTTACTTCTAGTCACTGTGTGAAGTCAGAGGCCAATAGCTTTCTGAGACTCAGCTGTTACAGTATGTCATTGTTTTCACTAGGGACGAAATGTTTATAGTTTACACAACAATTGTCGCAATCAAACCAAAACATATCCATGGCCAGATGAAAACGCCGTCACAAATGAAAACGTGTAAACAAACCAAATCCACAATAAAATTCTAACATTTTAAGAGAAACACCTTGTCTTATTTAAGAAGACTGATTCAAATTAAGGTTTTAAGAGGGCCTATATGAGTTTTTAGTGTCTCTGGGTTATGTCCTGTTGTGAGTGTTATGTTCACTGTGTAGTCCTTTTCCTAGCTAAACTATGCCATCTAGTGGTTGTTTTATAGTCAGATGGTAAGGTGTCAAATGCAGTAGTGGAAACAGGACTGGGAATAAACTCGTCTCTTCATTAATGCTATAAAAGGCGGCCCCACAGTTCTTATGTTTTCTGCAAACATCTTTGGTACATTATTTATAATTTAATTCTAAAGAAAGAATTTATTTTTCAGTTCAAAAGTAAGGTAAGCAGCATAACTAATCCATCCTGCACTATATGGGATTTTCAAACACTAACACGTGCACTCACTGCCCTACAAACATAAACAACCATCTCCTCTGGCTCTGCACAGCAGTAAAAAAAGTTTCTGGTTGGAGTCATGGGAGAGCTGTCCAGGACCACTCTCCTCATCCATAACTCGGACCTGTCTACACAAACAATCAAAATAAAAATCTCCATATCACTGGCTTTCTTACTCACTTAACTCTGGAAAAACTAACACTACATTCTGATTACAATGAAATCTGGTCAGTTCCTAAATGTTCTGAATTTTTCTTTACATAACCTGGCCTTGACCATTTTTCAGAGAATATAAATGACACAACACAAAAACCTTTCTTTCACTCATAGTTAGTGGTTGGGTGAAACCATTTATTGTCAGATAACTGTGTTTACTCTTTTTTCCCCAACCACTATGAGTTGTTGTGTTATCATTCATATTCTCTGAAAAATGGTCAATAAATCACAAATTCTGCAAGGGTCTGTAAAAGTATAAGCATAACTGTATTTATTTGTGGAGGAAAAAATTAAAAACTCCCTCCCATAAAACTTTACTTATTATTTTTAATCTGTATTAAGATGGTACTGTGTGAAGGTATGTATTGGTGTTAAGAAAAAATATGTATGCAATTAGTGCAAGTAGTTGTATTTCCTTAGCATTACTTTGGCACAATTACTGACTAGTATGTTGTGTTTTGTGTTGTGTATTACTGCAGTAAATTTCACCAAAGGTCATCTGTGAGTCCATGGAGGTTTCTGGAGGCACTCATCAAGCCAGGCTTATAGTTGCAGTGTGGTCAACATGTTCAGATAAGCTGTGTTTTTTGATTGTTTTGGAGAATTCTGGAAAAGCACCATTGTTCTCCAACTGGAGAGACTAGAGCAGTGTAATATTTTGTCTTAAAGCTTGTGTAAGTGCTGAGTGGGGAGACTCCAACATGTCAAACTCTCTGAAGGCCTGTCTCAGGCTGATCTGCACTAATCCACTGCTGTGATCAGATAAACACGCACAGTCTTTTATTGCTGAAAAACACTCACTGGTAAAAATCAGACCAACTCGTTTTTATTGTTGTTTGTTGAAAAATGATTGGCCCCATCTGTGTACAGGTAAGAATTGTATGGGTACTTATTTACAAAGATTAGATTAGGACAAAAAGATATGGGCCATTGCTTCGTTTAAAGGCTGTTTTAGTGCTTGTCCACAGCATAAGCAGCGTGCACACTGGCAACTGACTGTTTGTGCTGTCAGTGAGAGGGTAGACAACAGTGAGTGTGTAGCAGCTCTATTTATACTACAGCTAAAGGCTACAAATGACACCACATGGAGGTGCCAGAGTTTTACACAGGAGTTGTTTTAGGAACTGTGCTTCTTACATTTACATTTATTCATTTAGCTGACGCTTTTATCCAAAGCGACTTACATTGTTCTAATGTAATTACCAGTGTTACAGCCACTGGAGGCAAGGAGGGTTAAGTGTCTTGCCCAAGGACACAACGACAGTATGAACTGTGGGGAGAGCGGGAATCGAACCACCTACCTTCCGATTGAAAGACGACCGCTCTACCCACTGAGCTACTGCCGCCCTTCTTCATCAAAAACTGTTAAACTGAGATCATCAGCCTGATGAGATTAGCTTACACATTATTAAAACCACAGAACCAATGTTACAGTAAAAGGACAATCACCATAGACATGACATTCAGTCTCCTCTCTTTGTGGAAATAAGAAGAAACTCCAGCTTACTTACTTACTGCACTTTTATCACTGGAGCTAATGGAGTCTTGCTGACAGAGGCTATTTTAAACTTGTGAAGTCAGTATGTTATATAAAAGGTTACTAATAGTTGTAAATGAGAGTAAATGTTTCTTGCCTTTCAGTTACGGTTTGCCAAAGCAATATTTGTCTGTTATATTAATGAATGTCGCAGTTAAGGTGATTTACGGTCGATAAAATTGCTTCCTAAGAGCGCACTTTACAATGTTTAGACATAAAAAATGTGTCTTACTGTTTTAATACAGTTATTTTAAGTAAGGCATATGCATTATTTTGTCTTCTTAGTTTCATCCTTTTGAATGCCATGAAAGCTGCTGACAACGCACTCCAGTCTGCAGTCTTGGTATAAGAAAGGTGATCAGATAGTCCTAGCCATTTGCAGCAGACGTGCATGAGGACGGCACACAGTGAGCTACACTGACCCCTGGCCACAACATTAAGACCATCCTTGATTTTTGAAGAACATTTCTTTGGTACATATTCTTATACATTTGTTTTGGGGAAAAGTGCTTCACCATTACTTTTTATTATCTTTGAGCTTATTCTCAAATGAAGTGTAACTCAAATATACTGGAAATCCTATGATAGTCCACTAAAGAAAAGATTTTAGGAGACTATTAGCATTAGAAGTGCACATACAGTCAGGTTCATAAATATTGGGACATCGACACAATTCTAATCTTTTTGGCTCTATACACCACCACAATGGATTTGAAATAAAACAAACAAGATGTGCTTTAACTGCAGACTTTTAGCTTTAATTTGAGGTATTTACATCAAAATCAGGTGAACGATGTAGGAATTACAACAGTTTGTATTTGTGCCTCACACTTTTTAAGAGACCAAAAATAATGGGACAATTGGCTGCTCAGCTGTTCCATGGCCAGGTGTGTGTTATTCCCTCATTATCCCATTTACAAAGAGCAGATAAAAGGTTCAGAGTTAATTTCAAGTGGGCTATTTGCATTTGGAAAATGTTGCTGTCAACTCTCAATATGAGATCCAAAGAGCTGTCACTATCAGTGAAGCAAGCCATCATTAGGCTGAAAAAACAAAACAAACCCATCAGAGAGAGAGCAAAAACTTTAGGTGTGGCCAAATCAACTGTTTGGAACATCCTTAAAAAGTAAGAACACATTAGTGAGCTCAGCAACACTAAAAGACCCGGAAAACCACAGACAACAACTGTGGTGGATGACCGAAGAATTCTTTCCCTGGTGAAGAAAACACCCTTCACAACAGTTGGCCAGATCAAGAACACTCTCCAGGAGGTAGGTGTATGAGTGTCAAAGTCAACACTCAAGAGAAGACTTGACCAGAGTGAATACAGAGGGTTCACCACAAGATGTAAACCATTGGTGAGCCTCAAAAACAGGAAGGCCAGATTAGAGTTTGCCAAACAACATCTAAAAAAGCCTTTACAGTTCTGGAACAACATCCTATGGACCGATGAGACCAAGATCAACTTGTCCCAGAGTGATGGGAAGAGAAGAGTCTGGAGAAGGAAAGGAACTGCTCAAAGCATAGCACCTCATCAGTGAAGCATGTGGTGGTAGTGTCATGGTGTGGGCATGTATGTCTGCCAATGGAACTGGTTCTCTTGTATTTATTGATGATGTGACTGCTGACAAAAGCAGCAGGATGAATTCTGAAGTGTTTCAGGCAATATTATCTGTTCATATTCAGCCAAATGCTTCAGAACTCATTGGACAGTGCTTCACAGTGCAGATGGACAATGACCTGAAGCAAACTGCAAAAGCAACCAAAGAGTTTTTTAAGGGAAAGAAGTGGAATGTTATGCAATGTCCAAGTCAATCACCTGACCTGAATCTGATTGAGCATGTATTTCACTTGTTGAAAATGCCCCAAGAACAAGCAGGAACTGAAGACAGTTGCAGTAGAAGCCTGGCAGATCATCACCAGGGATGAAACCCAGCGTCTGGTGATGTCTATGTGTTCCAGACTTCAGGCTGTAATTGACTGCAAAGGATTTGTAACCAAGTATTAAAAAGTGAAAGTTTGATTTATGATTGTTAATCTGTCCCATTACTTTTGGTCCCTTAAAAAGTGGGAGGCACAAATACAACTGTTGTAAATACCTCAGATTAAAGCTAAAAGTCTGCAGTTAAAGTACATCTTGTTTGTTTTATTTCAAATCCATTGTGGTGGTGTATAGAGCCAAAAAGATAAGAATTGTGTCGATGTCCCAATATTTATGAACCTGACTGTATGTAACTGTTGAGATCTTTCCCGTGTCGCTCAACATAATAACATAATAATAACATAATAACAACAACACATTACATAATGTGGACATACTGTGAGTGCCCAGTGTGTACACAGAGCAGCAGATGTGTCCAAACACGTTCAGCACTGTTTACATGGCATCAGACTGATTCAATGTGGAGTGTAGCCAGCCATCATGTCTGTGTGTGGAGGTCTGACAAAACCATTAATTTTGTAATTAGCAGCATCTTTGTGTTGTGTAAAACCAAAGAACATCACTCTGTTGTTTGTCCAAACCCAACCATTCAGCCTCAAACTGAATTATACTGAGGTCTAATATATTGGTAATTTACAAGCCTATTAAATTTTACAGAACATCTGTTTATAATTAACCAACTAAATAAAAAACATTTCAAAAGGTCCACACAAGTGCAGTTCTAGAGTAAAATGAAAATGCATCAGAGTTGTTGCATCAAGTCGTTTGAACAAACTCATAGATGCCGAGTATATTTTGATAAAACCGGTCCAAACTAGGAAACTTTAGGTTCATCTGTTGGTTATCGACTTTCTCGCTCAACTCAGGTGTAAACCATTGATAGTATATATAGTGGATAGCGTGAGCTCATTGCTCCCCATTCTGACCATTCTGAACACATGACAATTCCAGTTCTGTTATAAATAACTGTGTTTTCTCAAATATATCATTATCATTCAATATTAAGAGTGGAGTTTTCTGACTTCTCCAACTGATTTATAAATTTAGAAATTGTCTAAGCAGTGCCTCATTATACTATAATATACATTTAAATCAGTTTATTTTATTATATTATTGTGTGTGTGTGTGTGTGTGTGTGTCTGTGAATGTGTGTGTGTGTGTGTGTGTGTGTGTGTGTGTGTGTGTCTGTGAATGTGTGTGTGTGTGTGTGTGTGTGTCTGTGTGTGTCTGTGTGTCTGTGTGTGTGTGTGTGTAGTGTGTGTGTCTGTCTTTGTGTATGTGTGTATGTGTGTGTGTCTGTGTATGTGTCTTTGTGTGTGTGTGTGTGTGTGTGTGTGTGTGTGTGTGTGTGTGTGTGTGTGTGTGTGTGTGTGTGTGTGTGTGTGTGTGTGTGTGTGTGGCGTTCACTATGTCACGGGTGTTCGTAATGTAACGCAGGATAATAGGTGGGAGGTTTCACTTACCTGATTGAAGCATGGACCAGTCAAATCCCAAACAGGTGTGTTAAATCCAGTAATGAATGAGCGCGGGCTATAAGTGGGAGCGAGTATTCATTTTGGCATGTTGTCTCGTCAGGAGAGATGCGCCACCGGTTTATAACCTGCTGCTGATATTTGTGGACTAATCAACTGTAATTAAAAATGAACCAAGAGTAAATAAAATCCACTACGAGTTGTAACAACGTGTCCTCTCCTGACGCCCCGTTCGGTGGGGATATTTTTAAAGAACCGAACAGTTATAAACCACTGCACTGGATTGAATGCAGCAAAAAACAGCCACGGACTGCTTCATTAAGGAAGCTCAATCAACCCAGGATCAGCTGGCCTCTCACTTCTTTGACTGACCCCAAGTTTATCATTAATCAAACTGCCCGTTTATCAAGGATAAAGGAGCTCGTGTGCACATTGGCATTGACGTCTCTCCAGTCAACACAAAGGGAGTAACAATGGCAGACTTGGAAAAGCTTAAAAGTGTGCGATCAAGAGCACAGGCTTCATTCACAAAAAGGGCTCATACTCTCACCAAACCAGGACTCTTGGAACCGACTGAAGTTCTCAGTGAATGGAAGATTTTCAGGACAGACTTTTCTAAAGTCATAGATGCGGGACATGAGTATGCTGAAGCCCTGAGAGAGTCAACGGATGAGGAGGTCATAGAATCTGCAAACCAAATTGATGAAAAGACAGCGGAGTGTGAGAACAGGTTCCTCGAGGTAAAGAATGCCACCCAGGAAACCTTTTGGACCAGCTATGCAGAGGAGGTGTTTTTTAAGCAGGTCAAAACAGCTGAGTCAGCCATCACTCAGGCAGAGGAAGAGGAAGTAAACACTCGGAAGTCAGTCAAGGACCGTAGGCTAAGAAATAGAGGTCTTGAGAGAGAGGTCATTGAACTCAGAGAAATGCTGGTAGAGTGGAAGGAGTTGGTTCCTGGTTCGAGGGCATTAGATCTCAGGACACGCCACAAGACACTAAAGAAGAGGGTCCTGGCGTTGTCTGACAAACTGGAGGAGGACGAAGCAGACCAAGTGAGGGGTAGAGAAAGAAACCTGGAAGATGAAAGCAGTGCGGTTGGTGATCCGATACGAGATGCTCCTTTCCTCTCTCTCCCCGACATGTCTGCCGATCTCCAGCTGAAGCCCAAAACTCAAACGGGGGCATTGAACATGAACACACGGCCCCTCTCACAGCAGAGCAGCCCGGAAAGGACCAAAGGAAACTTTAATCTCAAGCCTCAAATCAGCCTTGAAAGAGCACGGCTACTGACTTTCTCTGGTGACATGAGGGACTATTACCGCTGGAAGACTGAGTGGGAGGACCTACAAGAATTGGGTAACCCACAAGGTGTGGAATGTATAAAAAAGTTCCACTTATTAAATAGTCTCCACGAAAAGGTCAAGAAGGATCTCGTCCTATCTAGCTGTGGATCCACCGACGATATGTTCAGGCTGCTGGACAGCAAATACGGGAACAAAGCAAAAATAGTCCTAATGATCACCAACGAAGTCCAGTCTCTTCCCCCTGTTAAAGGAAACAATCCAAGAAGAACCATTGAACTGATCCAGGCTGTTGAAAGAGCACTGTACAACCTCCAGATTCTTGGTGAAGAGGATGCCGTGAAGAACCGTGTTGTTGCTCAATCTCTTGAAAGCAAGCTTCCCAGTTCACTCAAGAAGGAGTGGATTATGCACAAAACTGACCCAGCAAACAGGTTCTCTCCAAAGTATCATTTTGATTGCCTCCTAGGATTCTTGAAAAGGCAAGAGATTCTTGAGGAATTGGATCAGTTGGAGCTAAGCCCTGTGGACAAAGGCCCTGTGGAAAAGGGTGCTGCAGACTACCCAGATAAGAGAGGGAGGAAGGCTTTTACTAAATCCACAGCAGGTCAGAAGGACGACTATCCCAGCTGTACTGTCTGTGAAGATGACTCCCATGCTGGCAAGCTATTTGCGTGCAAGATCTTCAGGGAGCAAGATCTCTTAAGAAAAAGGGCCCATGTGAAGAAGCTAGGGTTGTGCTCCAAGTGTTTGAGGCCCCACCCCAAGGATGGTAAAGGATGCACACCCAGATACCTCTGCCCAAAAGTAGACTGTCGGAAAGGAGGGTGTCGGACCACAATTACCTTCTGTGTCCTAAGCCACCGACTCCAAAGAAAGACTACAGCAGTGAGGAGCAGAGTACCATTAAAAAAAGGAGGAAAGAAACTTGGCCTAACCAACAAACAAGAGGAGTTTCTGGCAGAACTTACTCCAGAACAAAGAGAGAAATACAAGAATGCATTCTCAAACAAAATATCATCAACTGTATGTGCCAAGGCTGGAGATGCACTGCAAGAACATCCAGTGGTGATGATGCTGATGGAAGTGACGACAAACTCGGGTTGCCTTATTGGCTCCCTAATCGACCTCGCATCTGATACCAATTATATCACCAATGAAACTGCCGATCGACTTGGACTGTGCGGTGAGAACATCAGGCTTATAGTCCATGGAATCAGGGGAATGAAGAAGACTGTTCTGACCAAAAGATATTCCCTGCGGCTGAAGGTGAAGACATCCAAGGGAAAAGTGGCAGAGCATAGAATTCTCTGCTATGGCCTGGAAAACATCGCCAGTGACTCAATCAGTCACTGCCGAGCAACTGCAGAAGTTTTTCCCAAATGTACCCAGAGTCGAACTGGTCCGTCCCACAAAGATTGACCTTCTTATCAGTCATCGGGAAGGTCGTCTTGTTCCCCAGCCAATCAGGATTGTGGAAGACCTCGTTCTCTGGGACGGTCCCCTAGGAAAGACCGTTGGGGGAACCCATCCCGATCTCATTGAGACAGTTGACATGGCCGTGTACTGCTCCGAGACTCACCTTGCGAGAACCATGAGATCAGCCTCGATGGCGTATAAAGAGACCATCATACCTCGGGAAGAGGAAGGAAATGCGCTTGTCCGGAGCACAGCAACAGCCAACAAAGACGTCTTCGAGTGGTTCAGGTGGGACAGCATCGGAGCTGCGTGCAGTCCTCAATGTGGCGGCTGCAAGTGTGGTAGGTGCCCCCCTGGAGGAAAAGAAATGACCCTTAAGGAAGAGCGGGACCTGGAAAAGATAAAAGAATGCCTAACATACGTGCTGGCGGACAAACACAGCAACTCTCCCCACTGGGACGCAGCTTATCCCTGGAAGACAGACCTCACAGCACTGCCAAACAATCGGCAGGCAGTGGAGGCGACCTTCAGAAACACTGAGAAACGTCTGGAGAAAGATCCTGTGTGGAAGGCTGCATACAAAGAACAAATACATGAAATGGTTTCAAGAGGGCTGCTGCAAAACTCACAAGGGAGGAAATTAACAACTGGGAAGGACCTAAATGGTACATCAGCCATCTGGTTGCACCGAACCCTCACTCCTCCTCAACCCCTGTGAGAATTGTGTGGAATAGTAGCCAAGAGTTCCGAGGCATAAGTCTAAATGATCTCCTTCACAAGGGTCCTGATGTACTCAATCCCATCAGAGGTGTCCTTCTGAGGTTCAGGAGTGGACTCCATGCCGCACTGGGTGATGTAAAAAAGATGTATAACTCAGTGTGGCTGAAAGATGATGAAGTTCACCTCCACTGCTTTCTCTGGAGAGACTACCCTGAGGACAACATTGAGGAGTTTGCAGTCGTCAGAGTAAATATCGATAAACCCGCAGGATGTATTGCCCAAGTTGCAATGAAAGAGACAGCCAACCTTCCTCAGTTTGCTGATATGATTGAAGAACGGCGAGCTCTGACTGAGGACAGCTATGTGGATGACATCCTGACCTCACATGATGACCTCAAGACACTGGAGAGGATCACCAAAGGGGTGGAGGAGATTTTGAGAGCGGGAGGCTTCTTCCTGAAACCATGGGTTCTGTCACGCCAAAGTGGGAGGAGTGGAGCCCCTTCTGAAACAACTGTACCCACGACCCTCGTACTGCCCAACCAAATGCATGATGGGGAGAACAAAGCGCTTGGGGTCGGTTACTGAACCTGAGACAGACAAGCTCCGGTTGTTAACTTATATCAACTTCTCTAAGAAAAGAGGGAAAATGAGGACAGGATTTAATCTGAGCATGGAGGATGTCAGGGAAGGAACACCAAATCCCCTTACCCGACGCATACTTCTCAGCCAGATTGCCGCATTATACGACCCGGTTGGTCTTGCCTCACCAGCCAAACAGAAGGGAGTGATGTTGGTACGAGAATCATTCCAGGAAGCTGGCAAGGACAACCCATCTAAAGACATATGGGATGCCCTCTCTCACTGAAACTTAGAGAAGCCGCAATAACGCTCTTTGAAGAATTTGTGAGACTTGGCCAGGTAAGGTTTGAGAGAAGCCTCACGCCTCCTGGAGCCATAGGCCCACCGACAGGGATCACGTTCTCAGATGGAAGCGAATCCTCCTATGGAGCCGTACTCTACCTGCGGTGGGAAATCCGAGACAAGGTTGTAATGAAGTTGGTGGAATCCAAGGCTAAACTCACCCCTCTCGACCAAAAAGGAGATGTGATCAAAGCAGAACTCTGTGGCGCGGTCTTCGCTACCCGCCTAAAAAAGTATTTTGAGAAGCACTGCCACATTAAAGTTAAGCAATGGATTCACTTTGTGGACAGCCAAACAATCCTGGCAGCCATCCAAAAGGACAGCTACGGCTTCCAGACCTTTTCGCAAATCGAATCGGTGAGATTCAGAAAGCCGGACATGTGGAAGATTGGAGGTGGATTGAAGGCAGACGAAACATTGCTGACATTCTTACCAGAGGTGCAACTCCGGAGGAACTTGATGAAGGGTCATATTGGCAGCAAGGCCCTGAGTTCCTGAGATGGCCTAAGACCGACTGGCCTATGAAGATGGCCAGTGAGATTACACCCTCTGCTGCTGAAGATGTGGGAAAACTTCAGCGGAAAGCCTTCTCAGCTATGATTACCAGGGCCCAGTCAAAAGAAAGAACTGACCTTAACGGGCCTGACATCAAGGCGGACCTCAGACATGGAGTCAACGGTAGATCGACATCACCAGCTGTCCCGGGTGCAACATCCGTGGCAGACAGACAGAGAAGGCCCTGGGCGATTGGTTTGACGCCTTGTGGAACCTCAACGCTTCAGTTCTCTGTCTAAGCTGTGTGGTTCCATAGCCTGGACTCGAAGGGCTGCAGAAACCTGGCTGAGAAAATGCCAGGCACCTGACTCATCAAAGTGGGAGGCAAACTGCTCTATCCTGTCAACTGAGGAGAGAGCGCAAGCTTTCCAAGACCTGGTCCTCGCAGCCCAAGATGGCAGTCAGTTCCTGGACACAACACTGAACCGCTTGGTGGTCCACAAAGACGAGCACAGGAATCCTTCTCTGTGGAGGACGAATCCAGTCCTGGAAAGAAGATGGAACAGCTGTTCCTTTAATTCCATTTCGTTCATGGCTCGCAACACTACTGTCAAGAGAAGCTCATGACGAGAACCATGAAGGTGTTGCTGCCATGCTTCTGCGC
>CM044561.2:727605-742605 GCA_024416835.2 Perccottus glenii
AGTTAAAATGACTTAAACCAGATAGAAGGATTGCTACCATTGCAGTCAAATACTTTGAAAGTCTGTTCTAGAAGCAACATTAAAATGTATTTAAGAACAGAAAAACTCATCTGCTTGTTCTTTACTGCTGCTGCTCTCAATTTCTTATTTCGTATTTGCGAGTCTTTTTTAACTAGTACATCTAGTTTTACGAGTAAGAAGATTTTATAAATAAAAAAAATCATTTTAAAACAGTTTTATGGTAAATAACCAAATAAAGAATAACAAAAAATGTATGTTTTTACTCATAAAAACCAAGATATTCTTTTTTCACAAAAATGAAATATGCTTCTGTAGACTGTGGAACAGTGAGTATTAAAACATTTTTAAATCCCCACTGGAAACGTATCTCTTTTGACTATTGTTTTATTAATTTGACATGTTTTTCTTTGGAAAAAACTGTTGCCTGTACAGCACTTTGGGCAGCAATGGTTGTTGAAATAAACTTGACCTTGCTACAGTTGGCCTAAAACTCACCAGTGAGGAGCTTATGTGTGTTATGCATGGATTTTATTTCATAACAGAATTTCTGTGTAAACAAATTAAAGCCACCCTGCATAACTTTTGGCCAGTAGTGGGCACAGATCCCTCTCTGTGCACCTGCACTGTCTACGGGGCTTTATTTGTTTACAAGTAGAGACTATCCAAGTGGCACGTTTGGAAAAAAGAACATTTCTTCTGAAACAGTAGGTCATTTTAGTGTATTTTGCACACATACAACTCAGTGTATCCAATTTATAAAAGTTATGCAGTGTTACTTTATGTGAAAGTCTACAAACAATTTGGATAAGACCGAGCATAAAGTGTTGCAGTTTGATTCATTCACACATTATTATTATTATTATTATTATTACTATTCTGTGCTTCTTGTTGCCCTTTATCTTGACCTTAACTGAGGGCCTCACATTTTTTTGCACCAAAGAGGAAGCACATAACAGACAATAATAACTGACATTGAACTTTTATTGTGTTGTCAAAAAGTACAGCACAGACAAATGAAGCACATCAATATAATATCCAGAGATAGGTCTGTTGAATAGTAAAATGGCAGAACAATGACCCAGCATGCACTTTGGAAGCCTTTGTACAGTGCATCTACAGCAACAAGGGACAGGCAGGTCCGGATAATATAACAGCACTTCTTACTTATTTTTAATCATGACACAAAAGGCAGTTTGTTTTACTACACTACAAAACTGACCTGAACTAAAATTCAAGCAAGAGAAGAGCGTAGTACTGACATTCACATATTACCAACAAAAAACATCAACATTCAAGTGTTAGCAACCAAATTATTAATACTATTCAACGCAACAACAGTGCAACAACAGTGAGACCTTCTTTAAGTGTCATCAGTGAATTTCCATAAAGCTATATACAGACATCAATCATGAGAAATAACACTGCAGTGAGAAATTAATATCAGTTATTCAGTGGAAATCAAATGTGATCAAGAGCTGAGATAAAAATTAAAGCTGAATGCACTCTACAAAGATGTAGCCTGTGTCAAATATCAGAGTCGCTAATGTTGCTAAACATCACAGAATGCACATAATCTTTAAACTAATTCTAGTTTAATACTAATTCTGGTATATATATATATATATATATATATATATGTATATATACATACATATGTATGTATATATACATACATATGTATATATACAAATAAAATACTTGCTCTGATGTTAACAGGACAGGCCTAAGGTTTTGGTTAGCTAAGTTAGCTGCTAACTGAATGCTTTTAAAGTAAGTCAGTCAGAATAAAACTGCTAACTAATGCATATACAATAAAAATGTAAAACAAATTAATAAACAAACAAACGAATGAATAACATATATGCTACATATTAAACAACACAACAAAAACGTAGTATGCTAATTTAACATCATTATTTGTATTTCCAGCAACAACAATGCAAAATGGTTGCTAATGTTGCTAATTCTACAAACGTGGCACAGTAAAAAATAGTCTGTGATTGTGATCTATACAAAATCAATACTGTAACACATCTATAACCAAATAAATATATTCTAAGTATTAGATTTAATCATGTAAACAGAGTAACACTGACCATATTATTATTACTATTAATGAACCTAAATCTAGTCTGTAGGCTTCTATAGAATGTTATGAAGCGTTACTAAAAGAATTGTCATCAAAGCGGAGCATCGAGTGGCTGCCTGATTCTTCTTCTTAATATTTCCACAAAAATCCAGACAAAAAGGGCACAAGGACAAACGTTCCTCTTCCATTCAAATCTTCTTTGACTTTTATGTTCACAAGCCTTTTTTCTAACTATTTCAATGAACTCAGCTGAATATGAGACTCTTCACAAACATTTACAATAATTCTATATTATAAAGACAGATATATTTGATCAGCAATGACAGTTAACAAATGGGAGATAATACACATTTACATGAGCCTATATTTGAGTTTGATCAATAACCACTGCCCAGTCTGTGAATGTGTGTATAATATAGTGCACGTGGTCATGTTGATAGCCTACACAGGCACGTACAGAGCAAAATGAAAAAGAAGAGGTGTTCATGTAAATTATTGCTTTGGTTGATCCAACAGTAAATATATAGTGTGACATTCAACAAATAAAAATATAACAATCTCTAAACTGTGAGAAACATTCGAAAACAATCATTAAAGAAATCCTTTTGTGCAAACCTAAAAAAGGATATTAATTCATTTGCTTGTTTAAGTGTTTAAGTGTTGCTATATTTGAGGCAAGATATTAAAATGTGCACATATTAAGTTTGATTTATCCAGGGTTAGTGGATAAGTTTGCAAAAAAATAAAATAAATAAATAATCATATTTACAGTCACAATAAAGAAGTCTATGCAGTGATTGTAATTCATCCACATTCAATATTTAGGCAAAAAGAAGTCTTAGGTGTTTAAGAAAATACAGCACAATCTACAGTGGTTTTACAGCAGTGCATTTCATTCATAAGATTTATTTAGAGCTGCATTCATGTGCTCCTCAAATGGTCCCAGTTTACAAGTTAAGAGATCGCTTTTTCCCCCTTTTTTGTGTTTATGTGTTTCCATTCATTCTGTTAGGGGTCGCGTTTGACTGGAGCCTATCCCAGCAATCAGTGGGCCTGGGGCGGGGTACACCCTGGACAATGGCCAGTTAGTCACAGGGCTGACACTTACAGACAAGCATTGACTCTGTGCTAACAGTGAAACTGATCAAACTGACTTTGAAGTTTTTACGCTGTCCCTCCAAATGTGTTACGGTACATTAGTAAAAGATCCAATAACAAGTCAGAAATTTTATGAAATGAAACAATCCCCCCTTATTTGACCTTTTACCCCTAAAAAGCAGATGAAGCTCTTCATATGTGGATGTCCTCAAAAACCCAAATTGTAACTTTGGTACGATTTGATTGAAATGTGAAAGTCAAGCGGGCTGCAAACTTTTTAAACTAGGCCAAACAGGAAGAGCGTTATAGATTGAAAACAAAAATATCACATAACGTTTAGCTGAGAGCACAAAAAAAAGGAACTGAAACAATTTTGTCCTAAACAAATCTAAAGACACCCTTAGATGTGATGGATGTAATAATAATAATGTAATAATATCCTCTAATTGTTCAGCACTCTTCTTCTCTTTGATAAATGCCCCCAATGCTGAAGGCTCACTTGAATTCTCTTTCTTTAATCTGATGTGCTCAGTGGAGAGCACCAGGTCATCTGTTGAAAGCTTTTGGTGCATTTCTAAACTTTTAGCAGAACTCTGCAGAGCATAATTCAGAATTTCAACTATTGCTGCAACAAATGATTAGTGGGGAGGGGATTCATGTGCATTCTTTAACTTGGAATGATGTCTTTCCAGGTTTTCGGAGGACCACATGGATGCAGCACAACTAATTTGTTTTTGTTTAGTTTTCTTTGTTTTTGTTGAATTTTAATACTATTTCATTCATAGTACATCATTTAGATTTTTGTTTTGTTGGTCGTTGAACTGTCAAACATTTCTAACTGGTGATTGTAGCGTAAATGTAAAGTGGAGTGTCCACACTAGGGGTTTTCATTTCAAAATGTCATTGTGTTGTAAACATAAATCTCACCCAACATTGTTTTTTTGGAAACAAGTTGAATATACATTTTAATTCAACTGACTTTTGAAATGTGAGATTAACTGTAGCTATGGATGCTATACTGGTGTCCTTAAAAAAGATAAAAATAACTAAAACAAAATAGTTATTGCATTATTGCATTAGGGCGGCAGTAGCTCAGTGGTAGAGCGGCCGTCCTTCAACCGGAAGGTAGTAGGTTCGATTCCCGCTCTCCCCACAGTTCATACTGTCGTTGTGTCCTTGCCTCGTATGAATGTGTAAGAATGTTGAAGGTGATGGTCGGAGAGTCCGTAGGAGCGGAATGGCTGCCACGTCTCTGTCAGTCTGCCCCAGGGCAGCTGTGGCTACAGATGTAGCTTACTACCACCAGTGTGTGACTGTGGAGTGAATGAATAATTGATATGTAAAGCGTCCTTGAGCTCTGGAAAGGCGCTATATAAATATAACAATTATTATTATTATTATTATTATCTTAGATTTGGCTTTAGCACAATTTTACGTTTGAACATGAAAAGACGCTAGTGTGGACATGGCCTGTGATACAATCATGATGAATCATTAAAACAACAGATGAGAGTGAGCTGATGGGTGTGTGCGCAGCTACAATCGTTGGAGTCGTCTGTGGTGCTGGTGTGGATGCTGCAGTGACATGTCGGCAGTGAGCATGTGCGGAGTCACAGCTGTTGGCAGTGACGCAACATGATGTTAGCTGGAACAAGGGGAGCACAGTAGCACACTCGCCTCCCCAGGTGTGGCGGCGTGTGAGGAACCTGTCAGTGCGGGGGTCGTTCTGATTGGTCAGAGGTGAGGGGCAGGGGTTTACAGGTTGACCAGGTGGAGGTTTGAGGCAGAGAAGTGGGGACACAAGGCCATGTCAGGGTTCTTAAGTTGGCGCAGAATCCTCCGGTGGAACTTGGAGCGAACCCGGTTAAACTCCATGATGTCACTGGGATCCTCCTCGATCCAGAAACGGTGGAACTCCTGCATCAGGTAACCTGCCACACACATCCATTTACACACTCTATCTGAAGCTGTACTTCTAATAAACAGTCCAGCAGTCAGACGCTTTCCTTCTGATCCCCATAAACTGTTCTGGCTCCAGTAAAGTTGATACTTCCAGAACAAACTTAAAGTGTTTTTTTTTTTTTTTCATATTTGCTTGAAACATTATTTTAAAAATGTTTATATTCAGCCAACACAGGTACAAGATCATATTAGACAGCAGGTCTGCATTAACTCTCTGAGACTCACAGGAAATCAGAGTGAATACTTGGATTACACTGAATGTCAGCAGGTAAAGGCCAGGTTTACTCCAGTTTATCCACTTATTTAGAATCACTAGACTTTTTTTAAATTTTTAATATCCTTCCATAAATAGGCAGGAAAAGTGAGGACTGCCTGTTTACTGGAGCACTGTTAGATACTCATTGTAAGGACAACGTAATGTATATCTTTGCCCAGACTACTCACAGAAGGTCTGCTGGAAGTTCTGCAGGCTGGGGATCTCAGGGGCCACGTTGTACAGGTGGGTCTTTAGAGACCCACTTACCAGCAGTGAGTAGGCCAGGTCTGTGATGTTTATGCCCACTATGGCAAAGGAATAGCTGCAGGGAATCAGCATCATACATGAGGTTTTCATGAAGATGTAATATTTGTGTGTCAGTATACTCACACTTACCCGATAGCTTTGTCTATGCTCTTCTGATCCCACTCAGGCTTGTTCACCTCACTGTGAAGAACATACACTTCAGTCAAGGACTGTCTACGTGGGACTGAAATCAAGCCTGATTCTGAGCCTTAAAGACAATCCCTGAATAGGAACTAGACGATCAAACATTTACTAAAAAGCAGCAGAGTGGTACTTATGGTTAACAGAGCTGTGGTCTGCAGGTCAATGTCTTTTGGACGTCTACATCATTGAAAATGTGTTCTCCGATTTGAATTATTTATTGTAGTAAAAGCACTTTGGTTCAGCACTGGTTGTTTTAAACGTGTTCAATAAATAAAGACTGATTGTTAGTCAGCCCTGCGACTAACTGGCCACTGTCCAGGATGTACCCGAGGCCCACAGCTGCTGGGATAGGCTCGTCACCCACAACGGGACTAAGCGGTAGAAAATGAATGAATTACGTTTAAAAATAGTGCAAAGCAGCAGTCTTTCTGTAGTGAAGGGGAGAAGAAGAAAGCAGAGAAAAACTATGACTAACCTCCTTGTGTAACAAACTGTAAGAACATGTAACTACATAGAACATACATAATGTTGTAGGTAGGGTAGTGTTAGGTAGGTATGTGCATGTAGTTACATGTTGTAGGTAGGGTAGTGTTAGGGTAGGTATGTGCATGTAGTTACATGTTGTAGGTAGGGTAGTGTTAGGTAGGTATGTGCATGTAGTTACATGTTGTAGGTAGGGTAGTGTTAGGTAGGTATGTGCATGTAGTTACATGTTGTAGGTAGGCTAGTGTTAGGGTAGATATGTGCATGTAGTTACATGTTGTGATGATAGGTGGGTATATGTGCATGTAGTTACATGTTGCAGGCAGGAGTGCGTTAGGCAGGCATGCGCAGTAGTATGTGCATGTAGTTGCATGTTGTAGGTAGGCAGTGTTAGGCAGTAGGCATGTGCAGTAGCGTTAGGCATATGATGCAGTCATACGTCAGGCAGGGTAGATATGTGCATGTAGTTACATGTTGGCAGGTAGGTAGGTTAGAGTGCATGTGCATGTAGTTACATGTTGTAGGTAGGATAGTGTTAGGTAGGTATGTGCATGTAGTTACATATTGTAGGTAGGGTAGTGTTAGGGTAGGTATGTGCATGTAGTTAAATGTTGTAGGTAGGCTAGTGTTAGGGTAAGTATGTGCATGTAGTCACATGTTGTAGGTAGGCTAGTGTTAGGGTAGGTATGTGCATGTAGTTACATGTTGTAGGTAGGGTAGTGTTAGGTAGGTATGTGCATGTAGTTACATGTTGTAGGTAGGGTAGTGTTAGGTAGGTATGTGCATGTAGTTACATGTTGTAGGTAGGGTAGTGTTAGGTAGGTATGTGCATGTAGTTACATGTTGTAGGTAGGCTAGTGTTAGGGTAGATATGTGCATGTAGTTACATGTTGTAGGTGCAGTAGTGTTAGGCAGGTATGTGCATGTAGTTACATGTTGTAGTAGAGGTAGTGTGCATGTGCATGCGTATGTGCAGCCATGTTGTAGGTAGGCTAGTGTTAGGCAGGTATGTGCATGTAGTTACATGTTGTAGGTAGGGTAGTGTTAGGTAGGTATGTGCATGTAGTTACATGCTGTAGGTAGGGTAGTGTTAGGGTAGGTATGTGCATGTAGTTACTTGTTGTAGGTAGGGTAGTGTTAGGTAGGTATGTGCATGTAGTTACATGTTGTAGGTAGGGTAGTGTTAGGTATTGTGCATGTAGTTACATGTTGTAGGCAGGGCAGTGTTAGTGCAGTATACGTTGCAGGCAGGCAGTGCATGTAGGTAGGTAGCGTAGCATAGGCAGGCCAGTGTTAGGGCAGTATGTGCATGTAGTTACATGTTGTAGGTAGGGTAGTGTTACGTTAGGTATGTGCATGTAGTTAAATGTTGTAGGTAGGGTAGTGTTAGGTTAGGAATGTGCATGTAGTTAAATGTTGTAGGTAGGGTAGTGTTAGGTTAGGCATGTGCATGTAGTTACATGTTGTAGGTAGGGTAGTGTTAGGCAGGTAGGCTGCAGTAGTGCAGGGCAGCGTTAGGCAGGCATGCAGTGTTAGGTTAGAGAATGTGCATGTAGTTAGATAGGCAGGCATGTAGGACGAGTGCAGGGTAGTAGTTGTGCAGGCAGGGCAGTTAGGCATGTGCACGCAGTACACGTTGCAGGCAGGTAGTGTTAGGTAGGTATGTGCATGTAGTTACATGTTGTAGGCGTAGTGTTAGGTAGGTATGTGCATGTAGTTACATGTTGCAGGCAGGTAGGGTAGTGTTAGGTAGGTATGTGCATGCAGTTACAACTTGTTGCAGGTAGGCTAGTGTTAGGTAGGTATGTGCATGTAGTTACATGTTGTGGTAGGCAGGCTAGTGTTAGGGTAGGTATGTGCATGTAGTCATGTTGTAGGTAGGGCAGTGTTAGGGTAGGTATGTGCATGTAGTTACATGTTGTCAGGTAGGGTAGTGTTAGGTAGGCATGTGCATGTAGTTACATGTTGTAGGTAGGGCAAGTGTTAGGTTAGGTATGTGCATGTAGTTACATGTTGTAGGTAGGGCAGTGTTAGGTAGGTATGTGCATGTAGTTACATGTTGTAGGTAGTGTTAGGTTAGTAGTGCATGTAGTTACATGTTGTAGGTAGTGTAGTGTTAGGGTAGGCATGTGCATGTAGTTACATGTTGCAGGTAGGGCAGTGTTAGGCAGTTAGGAATGTGCATGTAGTTGGCATGTAGGTAGCAGTGTTAGGCAGCGTTAGGAATGTGCATGTAGTTACATGTTGTAGGTAGGGTAGTGTTAGGTAGGTATGTGCATGTAGTTACATGTTGTAGGTAGGGGTAGTGTTAGGCAATGCATGTAGTTACATGTTGTAGGTAGTGTTAGGTAGGTATGTGCATGTAGTTACTTGTTGTAGGTAGGGTCAGTGTTAGGTAGGTATGTGCATGTAGTTACATGTTGTGGGCAGGCTAGTGTTAGGGTGGGTATGTGCATGTAGTTACATGTTGGCAGGGCAGTGTTAGGGTAGGTATGTGCATGTAGTTACATGTTGCAGGGCAGGGTAGTGTTAGGCATGCGCATGTGCATGTAGTTACATGTTGTAGGCAGGTAGGCAGTACGTTGCAGGTAGCGTTAGGGTATGTGCATGTAGTTACATGTTGTAGGTAGGCCAGTGTTAAGTAGGTATGTGCATGTAGTTACATGTTGTAGGTAGGGCAGTGCAGGGTAGGTATGTGCATGTAGTTACATGTTGTAGGTAGGGCAGTGTTAGGTAGGTATGTGCATGTAGTTACATGTTGTAGGTGAGGTAGTGTTAGGTAGGTATGTGCATGTAGTTACATGTTGTAGGTAGGGCAGGCAGTAGTGTTACGTTAGGTCATGTGCATGTAGTTACATGTTGTAGGTAGGGTGTCACGTGGGGCAGTATATGTCACGCATGTAGTTGCATGTTGTGCCAGGCAGGCAGTAGGCAGGTATGCAGGCATGCAGTACATGTAGTCATGGTAGGCAGTGTTAGGTAGGTATGTGCATGTAGTTACATGTGTGAGTAGGATAGTGTTAGGTAGGTATGGGCATGTTACATGTTGTAGGTACAGGCAGGATAGTGTTAGGTAGGTATGTGCATGTAGTTACATGTTGGGTAGGATAGTAGGCAGGGTAGATATGTGCATGTAGCAGGATGTTGCCAGGCAGGTAGGCTAGTGTTAGGGTAGGTATGTGCATGTAGTTACATGTTGTAGGTAGGGCAGCGTTAGGGCAGGCATGTGCATGTAGTACATGTTGTAGGTAGCAGTGTTAGGGCAGGTATGTGCATGTAGTTACATGTTGTAGGTAGGGTAGTGTTACGTTAGGTATGTGCATGTAGTTACATGTTGTAGGTAGGGTAGTGTTAGGGTAGATATGTGCATGTAGTTACATGTTGTAGGTAGGCTAGTGTTAGGGTAGGTATGTGCATGTAGTTACATGTTGTAGGTAGGGTAGTGTTAGGGTAGGTATGTGCATGTAGTTACATGTTGTAGGTAGGGTAGTGTTAGGTAGGTATGTGCATGTAGTTACATGTTGTAGGTAGGCTAGTGTTAGGGTAGGTATGTGCATTTAGTTACATGTCTGTTACATTCTACTTAATGGAGGTAGATACAATGCTCAACAAGTGTTACCATTTATCCCCAAAATATATTTTCTGAAACCATTTCGATAGTTCTTTGACATGAGATTTGTAGAATCCTCCTCATCTCCCTGACACAGTACACAGGAGTCATTTTAAAGTGGACTGGTGACAATGAAGTGGTTTTGGACATAGATTTGTATTATTATGCTCATGTGACCTTAAATTGTTTTAAAAATCATTCTCTTAATAGTGTGCCACAAACTCAAATTTGAATCCTGCAGGATGTGTGTCACGTACAAGGCATGCACCGACAATAATAAAGGGCTTAATGTAAATGTGAAAGCTCAAGCAGGAGAATGAGTGAGGTACCTGTGCTTTCTGAGCGGGCTCCTACAGTAGTGCACCACACACACACAGAAGCATGCGCAGCAATGGAGGAGACGAGACAAAAAGAAGAGTCCTCATATGTGAGATGAGACTGCTCAGTGACACAGGCAGCAGCCAGAAAAAACAAGATGTGACACCAAGCTGCTAGAATCCACATCATTAATCGTGTTGTAGAATGCAGAGATGGGGGTGCCTGGTTAATCATGAGCAGATGAGCAGACGAGACCTACTTGTGCTTTGGCTGCAGAGAGTCGTTAAGCATTTGCAGAGCAGTAGTCTTGTCGTGTTCTGCAAAGTACCTGCAGAGGGCAAAAAGGTGATGTAAAGAGACTTTCCACTTCAAAGTATTGTATGGAGCGGGTCAGTATGACACAGTTTGAAGAGGCTTGTGTGAAGTAAACAGTCGTGTCACACACACAAGTCGGTTATTTCAGCATTTACAAAAAGTCTTATGACATTATGAGGTGGAAACACTTAATTAAAACAAATACCATGAGGACATCAGTGACACGTGGATATTAATACCTGCAGTTATTAATGAAATACATGTCCCTTGAGTTCAAAGGAGAAATTAGCCTTTAAAACATCTAAGATGACCAAATATAGACTGTGCTTTAACCTCTGCTATGGCTTAGCAACTTGACTTGTCAATAAAAAAATAAAAACTTGATGAATGGACACGCCCTTGCGTTTTACGTCCTAAAAATCTGTTCCAATGTGTTTGAAAATCAAAAGGTTCCGGTGCTCAATAATGCATTTGAGAAGCCACACCTTCATCCATCTCCACCTCGTTTAACATCTTGTGAATGCATTGCCAATATTAATATGCCTTGCACTTTGCCTTCCTTTTCTCTATTGATGTATTTTTTATGTCTGTGAAGGTGCTCAGTCATCCAGGACATCTTAAAAAAAAAGGTTGAAGTAAAAGCAGATAGCAGTAAGCAGATGGCAATACACACTTTCTCGGCCACCATTGATTCAAACTTGATAAAAAGTCAATTTGGAGCAGGTCGTATGACTCAATCTTTACAAATCCCTGATAATAAAGCCTAGATGACGTCTTAAAGTCATTTCTATTACAACATAATACAGTATACCATAGACAGAAAAGTTAACAGGCCCATGGCTCTGTGATTGTTGGGGTTTTATCAGAGAAAGCTCACATCCACGCTTGTTTTTTTCCCTTATTTTTGAACAAGCCATCAGACTTTTTTGCAGAAGAATAAAAAGAGTTCAGGCAGCAGTGTTAAATAACGTTCATCCACAAACATGATATATATATATTAATAAAACTTTGTCCTTCACCCTCCGCGGATGGTCTCTCATCCTTCGAGCTCGGGTCCTCTACCAGAGGCCTGGGAGCTTGAGGGTTCTGCGCAGTATCTTTGCTGTTCCTAGTACTGCACTTTTCTGGACCGAGATGTCTGGTGTTCTTCCAGGGATCTGCTGTAGCCACTCTTCCAGTTTGGGGGTTACTGCCCCGAGTGCTCCGATGACCACAGGCACCACTGTCGCTTTCACCTTCCAAGCCTTTTCCAGCTCTTCTCTGAGGCCTTGGTATTTCTCTAGTTTCTCATGTTCCTTTTTCCTGATGTTGCAATCACTTGGTATTGCAACGTCAACCACAACGGCCTTCCTCTGCTGTTTGTCCACCACCACAATGTCTGGTTGGTTTGCCATTACCATTCTGTCAGTCTGAATCTGGAAGTCCCACAGGATCTTGGCTCGGTCGTTTCTCTATCACCTTTGGAGGTGTTTCCCACTTTGACCTCGGGTTTCCAGTCCATACTCCGTACAGATGTTCCTGTACACTATGCCAGCCACTTGGTTATGGCGCTCCATGTATGCTTTCCCTGCCAGCATCTTACACCCTGCAGTTAAGTGTTGGATTGTCTCAGGGGCCTGTTTGCACAGCCTACACCTTGGGTCTTGTCTGGTGTGGTAGATTTGGGCCTCTATTGCTCTGGTGCTCAAGGCCTGCTCCTGTGCAGCCATGATGAGTGCCTCTGTGCTGTCCTTCAGTCCGGCCCGTTCTAGCCATTGGTAGGATTTCTTGATATCAGCCACTTCAGTTATGTTCGGTGGTACATCCCATGTAGGGGTTTGTCCTCCCATGATGGTCCCTCCTCCAGCTCCTCTTCCTCTGTTCCCCATTGCCTGAGACATTCACTGAGCACGTCATCTGTTGGGGCCTTATCTTTGATGTACTTGTGGATCTTGGATGTTTCATCCTGGATAGTGGCTCTCACACTCACTAGTCCACGGCCGCCTTCTTTACGGCTAGCGTACAGTCTCAGGGTGCTGGATTTGGGGTGGAACCCTCCATGCATGGTGAGGAGCTTTAGGTGTCTTAACGTCTGTGATCTGTATCTCTTCCTTTGGCCACCTTATTATTCCCGCAGGGTATCTGATCACTGGCAGGGCGTAGCTGTTTATTGCCCGTGCCTTGTTCTTGCCATTGAGCTGACTTCTTAGGACTTGCCTTACTCGTTGGAGGTATTTGGCAGTTGCTGTTTTCCTTGTTACCTCTTCGAGGTTGCCATTTGCCTGTGGTATTCCAAGGTACTTGTAACCATCCTCAATGTCTGCTATTGTTCCTTCTGGGAGTGAGACCCCTTCTGTGTGGACTACCTTCCCTCTCTTCGTCACCATTCGACTACACTTCTCAAGCCCGAATGACATCCCAATGTCAGAGCTGTAGATCCTGGTGGTGTGGATCAGTGAGTCGATGTCCCGCTCACTCTTAGCGTATAGCTTGATGTCATCCATGTAGAGGAGGTGACTGATGGTGGCCCCATTCCTGAGTCGGTATCCATAGCCAGTCTTGTCGATTATTTGGCTGAGGGGGTTCAGGCCTATGCAGAACAGCAGTGGGGATAGAGCATCTCCTTGGTATATGCCACATTTGATGGATACTTGTGCAAGTGGCTTGCCATTGGCCTCAAGGGTGGTTTTCCACAGCCTCATTGAGTTTGCAATGAAGTCTCTTAGAGTCCTGTTGATGTTGTACATCTCCAAGCATTCAGTGATCCATGTGTGTGGCATTGAGTCATATGCTTTCTTGTAATCAATCCAGGCAGTGCACAGGTTGGTGTGTCGGGTTCTGCAGTCTTGGGTGACTGTTCTGTCAACCAGGAGTTGGTGTTTAGCTCCTCTGGTTTCTTTGCCGATGCCCTTCTGTGCTTTGCTCATGTATTGATCCATGTGCCCACTTATCTTAGCCGCAATGATGCCTGACATGAGCTTCCATGTTGTGGGGAGACAGGTTATTGGCCGGTAGTTGGATGGGACTGTACCCTTTGTGGGATCCTTCAGGATCAGGATTGTACGCCCTTCTGTAAGCCATTCAGGGTGCGTCCCATCCCTTAGCAGCTGGTTCATTTGTGCTGCAAGGCGCTCGTGGAGTGCAGTGAGCTTCTTTAGCCAGTAGGTGTGGATCCTGTCAGGGCCCGGTGCTGTCCAGTTTTTCATACCTGAGAGTCTTTCTTGGATGTCTGCCGCTGTGATGGTAACTGGATTCTGTTCAGGGAGGTTGCTGGGTCCTCTCTCAGAGCCACCAGCCACTGTGCATCGCTGTTGTGTGATGCCTCCCTCTCCCATATATTTTTCCAGTATTGTTCAGTTTCCAGCCTTGGAGGGTCTGCTCTGCTGTTATTACCCTGCCATTGAGCGTACACTTTTGCAGGTTGCGTTGCGAACAGCCGGTTTATTCTTCTGGCTTCGTTCTCTCTTGCGTACCTCGTTAGGCGGCTGGCCAAGGCTTGGAGCCTTTGTTTGGCAGTTTCAAGTGCTTCAGGTATGGGCATCTGGTTGTACCTCTTGGGTACCGGTTTTCTCATTGCACCTTTCTTGGCCTCTGTCAGTTGGCTTACTTCTCTACGTGTCTGCTTGATCTTAGCCTCCAGCCTTTGTTTCCATGGTGGGTACTGTTTCTCATGGTTGCTCTTATAGCCAAGCATCTCGAGGATCACTGCTGCGGAGGTGTATAGCAGCTCATTGGTTTCAGTGATGGATGTGGTAGGGATCGCACTCAATGCTGCATTCACATCTTCTAGGAGACTTTCTGCTGGTACTTCACTTAGCCGTTGTAATTGGCGTCGGGGTTGCCTTGCATTCATTCTCGCCATGATCTTGTCTTTCAGGTCAGTCGCTCAGCGTTATTTCAATTGTTGGGGCTTCATACCCAATCTCCGGTTGGGGAGCACCTGTTGGCTCCCCTCTGACCTGGCGTCCTGGCTCCCCTCGTAGCATTTTTGTGTTGTATCTCGTCAATCTCAAGTTGTGATAGCAGCTGCCGCTTGTGGATGTTGGAACACTGAGCTACTAGTTGCTTCGATGTAAGCCTGGATTGTGGGTTTCGTAGTAACCATTCATCCCACATTCTCTTCATGTAACCCCTCTGACTAGGGTTACTGGAGTAGTAGCATTCCAACAGAGCCTTGTTATCGCATCTCGCCCATCTCCGTCTTGTTCCAGTAGCCCATTTGTCATCAAGTTGCTCTGGTTCCCCAACACCTGACGCAGACCTTGTTTGGCCGGGCGACGTCTGAGCCGGCTTCTCATAGCATTTATTGTCTCTCATCATTATGAGGTAGGCAGTAGCGAAGGGTCTTGCCTAAGGACCCACACTGGATAGCACCCCGAGGGGATTCAACCTGGGTCCCCGTGTGAAAGGCCATGTCCT
>CM044561.2:745105-757605 GCA_024416835.2 Perccottus glenii
ATTTTGCTGTAATAAAGCTAGTAGGCTTAGTAGCTTCTGCAGCACGAACTCAATCATGTAGTCCGCCATTATTGTTGTTGCTGTTACGTGTGACGAGGCCGACACGTGATGCGATGACATCATCGTTTTCACAAAATATACGGATTGGCTGTACACACGACACCGCAAGGGTGTCGCAAAGGTGTTGTCGAAAGATTTATCCACTTTAGAACCCTGTTTCAAAAAATAGCGGATTCAGTCTCCCAAAACACCGGACCCGTGTGGACGAAAGGCCAATACGATACAAAATGTATATGGATACAGTGATTTTTGTCTCCGTGTGGACAGCCCCTAAGTCTCATCCAACCTGGCTGTTATCTCTAGAATCATCCTCCATCATCTCCCTTTTCTCGGATCATATATAAATTCTCTTTTATGTAGAGTTATCTGCAGTTGTTTCACTGAGCTCCTTCAGACCTGGCTGCTCTACCCACCTCTGATCCACAAACCTTTAATCATATTACCTCATTCTTGGAGTACCTCAAAGAAGATTCTGCAAAAAGGAGAAAGCGGGCAAAGGTATATAAATGTCTTAAAGTACTACATTAAAGATGGATTGTGTAAAATGTTGCAGTGAGTGAACTAAACCAGTCAAAACGTTTTCAAGAACTTGCTTTCAATAATGTCTAATAGTGACAGTACAATGGGACTGGCTTTTACAGAAAATCCACCCAAGCACATTTGAACAGATAAGAACCAGCCGACTCTCGCTCTACTATGGTATATTTTTAGAGAAAGGCAACTGACATTGCAATACTCATACATCATATAGATTACTTTTCTCTTACTGTGTATGTTTTGTACATTTTTGTAGATTTTTTTTTACTTACTTATTGTATTTATGTTAGTTTTTCTTTTAGTATTGTACTAAAATCCCATATCAAATTCCTAGTACTGTGAAAACTTTTTCACTTTACAATAAACCTTCACACTTTCACAATAAACCTAATTCTGATGACTGTGTACCTTCAAGAAAGGTTATTGAGATCATTTTCAGTAAAATCCCTGTAAATATCATGGACCGACTCAGCCCATCTGGTACATAAACCAGCAGTTAAATGCAGAACAGCTGTAGTTTTTTAAAGAACAAGGCCTTTTGTGAAGGACGTCGGTGTGTACCTATCTTTAAGGTCCTGCGGGCTCCGTGCTTGTTGTTGTAGCAGATTCGCTGCAGCTCACAACGTCCCGTGAACTTCCTGACGACAAACTTCAAGCCCCGCCACAGCAGCTTACAGTAGAGGAACGTGAAGAAGTGGCTCAGCACTCTGCAGAGACGACAAGTGTTTACACTCACACACTGAGATTACAGTAGGCTCTGTTCGAGGCGGGCTGTGAAATCTGTCAATGTCAACACATGGGCCATTCTAAGAAATGTGTTGAAGGTTTGCTATCAAGATAAAGATCATCTTTATTCTCTCACATGTAGGAAATGTGTACTGGGCTTTTCATCTATGCTCCAGCGTCCAGAGGCGGACTTACCATTAGGCAAGGGTAGGCAATTGCCTAGGGCCCCGAACATGCAAGGGCCCCAACAAGCAGCCCCTTCCCAACTACTATTGCACTTCTTGTTATGATTTTATATTTATAAAAACAATTTAATTTACAATTAAAAAAACACCTAAAGCATTTACAGAGTCGTTGATCTATACTGAAACCCCCCCCTCTCAATACTACAATGGACTATTCCATTCCACGACAGGCTTCACATTCTGTGTTTGAGTGAGATAGCGGGAATCAAGATGAAGCGGAGTAATTTGAGCGGAGCCGATAAAAGAAAAAAGTGCAAGGAAGCAAAAAAATACATTGTCACGTTGCCAAAACTGAGACATTTCTTCACGGCGACGACGTCATGTACTTCAGCTGCTAACGAGATTGACAAAGAAGAGGGCGAGGAGCGGATAGCAGAGGAGGAGGACATACAGCCCGTGACAGAACCGGCAATTTGCAGTAATGAGGTGTAGTATTGTGCTAAATAATCACAGTCACAGAGCACACGCATTTAAAACCTGGTTTAAGAGAGATTGTTTACCCTTAATGTACAAAAGACGGGACGTATTTTTTCAATTATAAAGCCTTCTGATTAGCTAGCTAGTGTTCATAACATTATTAAGGTGTAAATAAGCCGCCGAACATCACAACCTAATAATAAGCAAAACTGTTTATCTGTCATACTAAACTGACAATCAAAAATTGCGGCTTATATTCAGGTGAGCTCAATAAATCACAGTAGTTAATATTGTCAATATATGAGCAACCAGTTATATTTTAAAGATGTTTGGCTGTTGTTTAGCATACAGGGAACAAACAATATTGTTACACGTGTTAACTAACAGTTTTTGAGTAATTCAGTGTAACAAAATAATGTCTGTTTTCTCTTTCAGCCTGGGATTGAGCCTGACAATACAGTGCATGAAGGTGTATTGTACGTGAAAGAGCCATAACAGGATTGACAGAATTAGGAAACCAAGAGAACAGGAAATAAAAGTCAGAAGATTGCACACTACACTGCAAACTTTATAATTCTCAAACATTTGCAATTAACCTGCTGTTATCTTATGTGGTTCTCCTTGCAGTGAAACTAGTCCTTGCATCTCAAAAGTCCTACCGTACAATCAAAAGTAATTCAATTTTGTTTTGTGTACAGTATAGTTAGTAAGTGCATTTTCTTTATTATTAACAATGTGTTTTCTTTTTTTATTTAACAGATGCATTAGTCTATCTGCGCACAGAAGACTGGTGAGATCTCACTCTTAATTATTTCACCACACAAACGTACAGCATGACTCATCTCTCAATCCCAATCCCAAAACACCAATCCCTACAACTCTGATTCTTTTGCTGACTTGCTCTCTTTTTACTTCAAGTTTAGATGTTTAAATAACAATGAAAAATACATTTAGATAAACAGAAATACATTTTGGATATATTTGGCTTTCTCTTCTTACAGCTTCTGCGATGGGGGATCTATCCTCTTCAAGTATAGTAACCTCCTTCAAGTGCCTAATAAAACTCCATGATGTTCATATCTGTGATCTGAGCAGTCCATTTCCTGTGAAAAAATATACGACAGAGTGTAGCCAAGTTTCTGATTTCATAATTTAAATGGGGTCAAATGTAAGCAATATGGCTGTAAGCCACTGACAGCTTCATCACTAACCAGTTAATCTATTGACTTAATATTGTGAATCACACCCAAACAAAGGTCATTGTCTTTGGAGTGCGCCATCTGTTGGGTAAACACAGACATTGCAAGGAAAGATAAAATGAATGAGGATTAATTATAATAAAATTTAATTATTTAATAATGGTTTAATAAAAGGGGAGAGGCGGGGAGGGGCCCCCTCTCAAAGGTTGCCTAGGGCCCCAAATTTGCTAAGTCCGCCACTGCCAGCGTCCATAATTAATATTGATTATCCTTCAACAGCAGCACACATAAGCAATACCACTGAAGGAGTTCAATGGCTGTTCACTGTTTAAGAGTTATGGCTTGTGTTTTATATCATCACTGTTTTATGGTTCATCATACAACAACCATAGTTTCTGATTAGAAGGTTAGCCTGCAGTTAGCACACCTGCTGTACTTTAGGGGTTGTAGTTTCGTTTGTTGGGCTACAATGAATCAGGTGATAAAGTGAGTCACCCATCAGGAAACATATTTAAATGTTTGTTAAATATTTGTTAAGCTAAGACCAAGGCTCAGTTCTGGATGGATTTGTTTTACAATATTCACCACACACTTTTTTTCTATTTTTTTTTTTAAACACACATAATCCTGGATTGATTAAAAATCTAGATTAATCGTTTGTTTTAATTTATCATTTGTCTTATGCGCCCCCTAATGACCAGAGGTCAAACTTCAATAGTGTTCCATTAACACTGACCATCTGGTTGCATTTGGTTAAAAGTGAATAAAAGCACGTCATTATAAAAGGATGGATTAACAACCTTTGATGATAACAAACATAACATTTGACTGGATCACGTCCATGACGGGATACAAATGTGTATTTTTGAGTTTGATTTTCTTTGTAGTTCTCTTAGAGTCTCCTTGGGGAAACACATTCTCTGAGTAGAACTGTGAGATTGCGTTCCAAGTGAAGCCACGGCAAATTGAACCATTTTTCCAACAAAAAACCAACAAACAAGTGGATGTGCACAGAATAAGACAAGAACAAGAGAGAAAGTAAGGCTCACTGCAGAATGGGCTATTTTAAATGAGGAACAGGAAGAAATGTATCATGGGAAATTATGACCCATTAATAAAGTGGAATGGCTCTAATGATTGATAAGAACATCAGGTTTTGAGCTGGTAGCACTCTGAAGGCCTGGCACTGATCTGTTAAAGACTGTTACTGTGGGCCTCACAAAAGTATCTGATAAAACTAGATGTGGTAAACAAGAAGGTGAATTCAAAACTTCCATCAAATGCATTTAAATTGATAAACCGACAAATGAAATATGTGAATTGATAAAAGTGTGAGAATGTGTAAATAAGGAAAAATGTCATAAAGGTGCATGTGATTTGATAAACAGGTAAAAGTTTAGTTAAACTGACATTTATCAGAAGGCCAGAACTTTTATTAGTCTGCATTAACAGAGATTGTTTGTTACTTCCAGTCAGCTCCATAAGTTTACTAGAACTGTACATGTTGTACTTGCTTCAATAAAAAGACAACGAAACACTAAATTCACCGGAGCTAGTGTTAATGTAGGGAGTACTGTCTTTCCAGGAACAATTACACGTTAAACGTATGGAGCTGACCGGAGGAACAAACTTGGCAAGAACTTGTAAAATAAGATTTTAATTTCAATGGTATTTTTCCTGATTAAATAAAAAGTTAAAAAAAAATTTACATTTATATTTTTGTAGCTTCCACCCCTCATAGTCCCTCACAATAACCTCACAATAACACCTATTGGTGTGTCCTGCTGACTCATGACAGACAGTAATATGGTGAGACCGGAAGAGCACTATTAGAATATTCCATCAGATTTTATTAGAAATAATATTATTTCATTCATTTTCTACCGCTTAGTCCCGTTAGGGGTCACGAGTGACTGGAGCCTATCCCAGCAGCTTTGAACCTGAGGCGGGGTACACCCTGGACAATAGCCAGTTAGTCGCAGGGCTAACATTTAGAGACAGACAACCATTCACTCTCACATTCATTCACTAGGGACACTTTAGACCTGTACATGCATGTGTTTGGACGGTGGGAGGAACAGGAGTACCTGGAGAGTACCCACGGTAACACGTGGAGGACATGCAGACTCCTCACAGAAAAACCGGAGTCGGCCGAGAATGTTTGAGTCGGCCGGGTTTTGAACTCACGACCTAATATATTCTTGCTTTTTAATTTCAATGGTATTTTTCCTGATTAAATAAAAAGTTAAAAAAATTTACATTTATATTTTTGTAGCTTCCACCCTCATAGTCCCTCACAATAACCTCACAATAACACCTATTGGTGTGTCCTGCTGACTCATGACAGACAGTAATATGGTGAGACCGGAAGAGCACTATTAGAATATTCCATCAGATTTTATTAGAAATAATATTATTTCATTCATTTTCTACCGCTTAGTCCCGTTAGGGGTCACGAGTGACTGGAGCCTATCCCAGCAGCTTTGAACCTGAGGCGGGGTACACCCTGGACAATAGCCAGTTAGTCGCAGGGCTAACATTTAGAGACAGACAACCATTCACTCTCACATTCATTCACTAGGGACACTTTAGACCTGTACATGCATGTGTTTGGACGGTGGGAGGAACAGGAGTACCTGGAGAGTACCCACGGTAACACGTGGAGGACATGCAGACTCCTCACAGAAAAACCGGAGTCGGCCGAGAATGTTTGAGTCGGCCGGGTTTTGAACTCACGACCTAATATATTCTTGCTTGTTTTGTTGTGATTCCATGAAGCAGGCTCATCATGAGTTAGACTTAGGCTACGTTCACACGAAGCCGGTGCATTCCCTATCCGATCTTTTTTTTTCCCCGTTCTAAAAAAAAATTCCGTAAACACGGCGTCGTCTCAAGAAATATCTGCGTACACACGAAACCACTGAAACCGACTGAAAACGATGTAGTATATATGCCAGACCAGTATGGGGCGCTGTAATTCTGCCACAGATATACACTATACACGGAGAAGAAGACTTTGAGCATGCGCATAACCTTGCGCGCTGCAGAAGAAGACGAAGACCTAAATATTTATTTTCTAATAAAAACAAGTTCTCAAATTGTTGCAGTCATTTATTTTGAGTGTAGTAATTGGTGCCCTCATGTTTGTTGTTTGCCCTTCAATATACGGACTGAGTTCCTCGCTCAGGGCGACGAGAGATGCTTTGGACATGCTCTCCTGGTTCTCTTTCGTGGTGGATCTAAGAGCATGTGGCATATGGTGTTGTCCATTATCGCTTGTTGCTCACCACAACTGCATAGAAGCAATAGATTTTGCTGTAATAAAGCTAGTAGGCTTAGTAGCTTCTGCAGCACGAACTCAATCATGTAGTCCGCCATTATTGTTGTTGCTGTTACGTGTGACGAGGCCGACACGTGATGCGATGACATCATCGTTTCACAAAATATACGGATTGGCGCAAGGGTGTCGTTTTCAGATTTATCCACTTTAGAACTCGGTTTCAAAAAATAGCGGATTCAGTCTCCCAAAACGCCGGATCCGTGTGGACGAAACGCCAATACGATAAAAAATGTAGACGTATACAGTCATTCGCGTCTCCGTGTGGACGGCCCCTTAATCACAGAGAATCATGTAGGAAGTTTAGCCTGGTCCTGTCCTGGGGCTCGTTTAAAAAGCTTGCTTACGCACAAAAAACTTACCCTTCCACACAAAAGATGGGATCTATAAAAGTCTAACTAGATGTGAAACTGTGCGTAGCCCTACACAAACTCTGACCCACACGTTTCATTCTGGAGACTTGGCACAAAGGCAAACATTCAGGATACTTTTATTATCATATTTAAACCTGTATGGGTTGGTCTTCGCTGCTCCTCAAATCATTTTCAGACATCACAAGTCTCCCGGAAGTTGCGGGAGTCTCCCGCATATTGATAGCGGCTCCCTGATGCCCGCAAATTAGTTAAATCTCCCGGAATCTTGAGCGAGCGAGCAAGAGTTTCAAATCGTGTAGCGCGTGCACGGCAGAGACGGAGCGAGAGACCTTGCGTGTGTGTGTGTGTGTGTGTGCTAGTGTGTGCGTGTGCTAGTGTGTGTGTGTGTGTGCTAGTGTGTGTGTGCTAGTGTGTGTGCTAGTGTGTGTGTGTGTGTGTGCTAGTGTGTGTGCTAGTGTGTGTGTGTGTGCTAGTGTGTGTGTGTGTGTGCTAGTGTGTGTGTGCTAGTGTGTGTGTGTGTGTGTGTGTGTGCTAGTGTGTGTGTGTGTGTATGCTAGTGTGTGTGTGTGCTAGTGTGTGTGTGTGTGTGTGCTAGTGTGCGTGTGTGTGCTAGTGTGTGTGCTAGTGTGTGTGTGTGTGTGTGTGTGTGTGTGTGTGTGTGTGTGTGTGTGTGTGTGTGTGCTAGTGTGTGTGTGTGTGTGTGTGTGTGCTAGTGTGTGTGCTAGTGTGTGTGTGTGTGCGTGTATGCTAGTGTGTGTGTGTGTGCTAGTGTGTGTGTGTGTGTGTGTGTCCTAGTGTGCGTGCTAGTTTGTGTGTGTGTGTGTGTGCTAGTGTGCGTGTGTGTGCTAGTGTGTGTGTGCTAGTGTGCATATGTGTGCTAGTGTGCGTGTGTGTCCTAGTGTGCGTGCTAGTGTGTGTGTGTGTGAGTGTGCGTGTGTGCTAGTGTGTGTGTGCTAGTGTGTGTGTGTGTCCTAGTGTGTGCTAGTGTATGTGTGTGTGTGTGCTAGTGTGTGTGTGTGCTAGTGTGTGTGTGTGCTGCGTGTGTGTGTGTGTGTGCGTGTGTGTGTGTGCTAGTGTGCGTGTGTGCTAGTGTGTGTGTGTGCTAGTGTGCATGTGTGTGTGCTAGTGTGCGTGTGCTAGTGTGCGTGTGTGTGCTAGTGTGTGCTGTGCGTGTGTGTGCGTGTGTGTGCTGTGTGTGTGTGCTAGTGTGTGTGTGTGTGTGCTAGTGTGTGTGTGTGCTAGTGTGCGTGTGTGTGCTAGTGTGCGTGCTAGTGTGTGTGTGCTAGTGTGCGTGTGTGTGCTAGTGTGCGTGTGTGTGCTAATGTGCGTGTGTGTGCTAATGTACGTGTGTGTGCTAATGTGCGTGTGTGCTAGTGTGCGTGCTAGTGTGTGTGCTAGTGTGCGTGTGTGTGCTAGTGTGCGTGTGTGTGCTAGTGTGTGTGCGTGTGCTAATGTGTGTGCTAGTGTGCTAGTGTGTGCTAGTGTGTGTGTGTTTGTGTGCTAGTGTGTGTGTGTGTGCTAGTGTGTGTGTGTGTGTGCTAGTGTGTGTGTGTGTGTGTGCTAGTGTGTGTGTGTGTGTGTGCGCTAGTGTGTCTGTGTGCGCTAGTGTGTGTGTGTGCTAGTGTGTGTGTGTGCGTGTGTGCTAGTGTGTGTGTGTGTGTGTGTGTGCGCTAGTGTGTGTGTGTGCGCTAGTGTGTGTGTGTGCTAGTGTGTGTGTGTGTGTGCGTGTGTGCTAGTGTGCGTGTGTGTGCTAGTGTGTGTGCTAGTGTGCGTGTGTGTGCTAGTGTGCGTGCTAATGTGTGTGCTAGTGTGTGTGTGTGTGTTAGTGAGTGTGCTAGTGTGTGCGTGTGTGCTAGTTTGTGTGTGTGCTAGTGTGTGCGTGTGTGTGCTAGTGTGTATGTGTGTGCTAGTGTGCGTGCTAGTGTGTGTGTGTGTGTGCTAGTGTGCGTGTGTTAGTGTGTGTGTGCTAGTGTGTTTGTGTGCTAGTGTGCGTGTGTGTGTGCTAGTGTGCGTGTGTGTGTGCTAGTGTGCGTGTGTTAGTGTGTATGTGTGCTAGTGTGTTTGTGTGCTAGTGTGCGTGTGCTAGTGTGCATGTGTGTGCTAGTGTGCGTGTGTTAGTGTGTGTGTGCTAGTGTGCGTGTGTGTGCTAGCGTGCATGTGTTAGTGTGTATGTGTGCTAGTGTGCACTAGTATGTGTGTGTGTGCTAGTGTGCGTGTGTGTGCTAGTGTGTGTGTGTGCTAGTGTGTGTGTGTGCTAGTCTGCGTGTGTGTGCTAGTGTGCGTGTGTGTGCTGTGTGTGTGTGCTAGTGTGTGTGTGTGTGTGTGCTGTGTGTGTGTGTGTGTGTGTGTGCTACTGTGCTGTGTGTGCGTGTGTGTGCTAGTGTGTGTGTGTGTGTGCTACTGTGTGTGTAATAGTGTGTGTGCTAGTGTGTGTGTGTGCGTGTGTGTGTGTGTGTGTGTGCTAGTGTGTTGTGTGTGTGCTAGTGTGTCTGCTATTGTGCGTGTGTGTGTGCTAGTGTGTGTGTGTGTGTGTGTGTGCTAGTGTGTGTGTGTGTGCTAGTGTGTGTGCTAATGTGCGTGTGTGTGCTAGTGTGTGTGTGCGCTAGTGTAACTGTGTGTGTGCGCTAGTGTGTGTGTGCTAGTGTGTGTGTGTGTGTGTGCGTGTGTGTGCTAGTGTGCGTGTGTGTGCTAGTTTGTGTGTGTGTGTTAGTGAGTGTGCTAGTGTGTGCGTGTGTGCTAGTTTGTGTGTGTGCTAGTGTGTGTGTGTGTGTGCTAGTGTGTCTGGTAGTGTGCATGTGTGTGTGTGCTAGTGTGTGGGTGTGCTAGTGTGTGTGTGTGTGTGTGTGTGTGTGTGTGTGTGTGCTAGTGTGTGTGCTAATGTGTGCGTGTGTGTGTGTGTGTGTGTGTGTGTGTGCGCTAGTGTGTGTGTGTGTGTGCGCTAGTGTGTGTGTGTGCTGCTAGTGTGTGTGTGTGTGGTGCTAGTGTGTGTGTGTGTGTGTGTGTGTGCTAGTGTGTGTGCTAGTGTGCGTGTGTGTGCTAGTGTGCGTGTGTGTGCTGTGTGTGTGCTAGTGTGTGTGTGTGCTAGTGTGTGTGTGTGTGTGCTAGTGTGTGTGCTAGTGTGCGTGTGTGTGTGCTAGTGTGTGTGTGTGTGTGTGTGTGCTAGTGTGCGTGTGTGTGCTAGTGTGTGTGTGTGTGTGTGTGTGTGTGTGCTAGTGTGCGTGTGTGTGCTAGTGTGTGTGGTGTGTATGTGCTAGTGTTTGTGTGCTAGTGTGCGTGTGCTAGTGTGCATGTGTCTAGTGTGCACTGTGTGTGTGTGTGTGCTAGTGTGCGTGTGTGTGCTAGTGTGTGTGTGCTAGTGTGTGTGTGTGCTAGTCTGCGTGTGTGTGCTAGTGTGCGTGTGTGTGCTAATGTGCGTGTGTGTGCTAGTGTGTGTGCTAGTGTGTGTGCGCTAGTGTGCGTGTGTGTGCTAGTGTGCGTGTGTGTGCTGCTAGTGTGCGTGTGTGTGCTAGTGTGTGTGTGTGTGTGTGCTACTGTGTGTGTAATAGTGTGCGTGCTAGTGTGTCTGCTAGTGTGTGTGTGTGTGTGTGTGTGTGTGTGCTAGTGTTTGTGTGTGTGCTAGTGTGTCTGCTATTGTGCGTGTGTGTGTGTGCTAGTGTGTGTGTGTGTGTGTGTGTGTGTGCTAGTGTGTGTGTGTGTGTGTGTGTGTGTGTGTATGTGTGTGTGTGTGTGTGTGTGTGTGTGTGTGTGTGTGTGTGTGCTAGTGTGTGTGCTAGTGTGCGTGTGTGTGCTAGTGTGTGTGCTAGTGTGTGTGTGTGTGTAGTGTGTGTGCTAGTGTGTGCTAGTTTGTGTGTGTGCTAGTGTGTGTGTGTGTGTGTGCTAGTGTGTCTGGTAGTGTGCATGTGTGTGTGTGCTAGTGTGTGGGTGTGCTAGTGTGTGTGTGTGTGTGTGTGCTAGTGTGTGTGTGTGTGCTAGTGTGTGCGTGTGTGTGTGTGCTAGGTGTGTGCGCTAGTGTGTGTGTGTGTGTGCTAGTGTGTGTGTGTGTGTGCTAGTGTGTGTGTGTGTGCTAGTGTGTGCTAGTGTGAGTGTGTGTGTGTGTGCTAGTGTGTGTGTGCTAGTGTGCGTGTGTGTGCTAGTGGTGTGTGCTAGTGTGTGTGTGTAGTGTGTGTGTGTGTGTGTAGTGTGTGTGTGTGCAGTGTGTGTGCTAGTGTGCGCGTGTGTGTGTGCTAGTGTGTGTGTGTGCGCAGTGTGCAGTGTGCCAGTGCGTGTGCTAGTGTGTGTGTGTGTGTGTGTGTGTGCTAGTGTGTGTGCAGTGGCAGTGTGTGCTAGTGTGTGTGCTAGTGTGTGTGTGTGTGCTAGTGTGCGTGGTGTGCTAGTGTGTGTGCTAGTGCGTGTGTGTGTGTGTGTGTGCCAGTGCGTGTGTGTGTGTGTGTGTGTGTGTGTGTGTGTGCGCTAGTGCGTGTGTGTGTGTGCTAGTGTGCGTGTGTGTGTGCTAGTGTGTGTGTGTGTGTGCGTGTGTGTGCTAGTGTGTGCTAGTGCTAGTGTGCTAGTGTGTGCGTGCTAGCGTGTGTGCTAGCGTGTGTGCTAGTGTGCTAGTGTGTGTGTGTGCTAGTGTGCGTGTGTGTGTGCTAGTGTGTGTGCTAGTGTGTGTGTGTGCTAGTGTGTGTGCTAGTGTGTGTGTGCCAGTGTGTGTGTGCTAGTGTGTGCGTGTGTGTGCTAGTGTGTGTGTGTGTGTGTGTGTGTGCTAGTGTGTGTGTGTGTGTGTGCTAGTGTGTGTGTGTGTGTGTGCGTGTGTGTGTGTGTGTGTGTGTGTGTGTGCTAGTGTGTGTGTGTGTGTGCGTGTGTGTGTGTGTGTGTGCTAAGTGTGTGTAGTGTGCTAGTGTGTGTGCTAGTGTGTGTGCTAGTGTGTGTAGTGTGTGTGCTAGTGTGTGTGTGAGTGTGCTAGTGCAGTGTGTGCTAGTGTGTGTGTGTGCTAGTGTGTGTGTGTGTGTGTGCGTGTGTGTGTCTAGTGTGCGTGTGTGCTAGTGTGCGTGTGTGTGCTAGTGTGCGCGTGTGTGTGTGCTAGTGCGTGTGCTAGTGTGTGTGTGCTAGTGTGTGCATGTGTGTGCTAGTGTGTGTGTGTGTGCTAGTGTGTGTGTGTGTGCTAGTGCGTGTGTGTGTGCTAGTGTGCGTGTGTGTGTGCTAGTGTGTGTGCTGTGTGTGTGTGTGGTGTGTGCTAGTGTGCAGTGTGTGTGCTAGTGTGTGCAGTGTGTGTGGTGTGTGTGTGTGTGTGCTAGTGTGTGTGTGTGTGTGTGTGCTAGTGTGTGTGTGTGCTAGTGTGTGTGCGCTAGTGTAACTGTGTGTGTGCGCTAGTGTGTGTGTGTGCTAGTGTGTGTGTGCTAGTGTGCGTGTGTGTGTGTGTGTGCTAGTGTGTGTGTGTGTGCTAGTGTGTGTGTGTGTGTGCTAGTGTGTGTGTGTGTGTGCTAGTGTGTGTGTGTGCTGTGTGTGTGCTAGTGTGTGTGTGTGTTTGTGTGTGTGCTAGGTGTGTGTGCTGTGTGCGTGTGTGTGCTAGTGTGTGTGTGTGTGTGTGTGTGTGTGTGCTAGTGTTGTGTGTGTGCTAGTGTGTGTG